>KK114832.1:164272-196196 GCA_000611955.2 Stegodyphus mimosarum
CTTTTAATTAAAGTTTTACATTTTTAGTTTACTTACTGCAGATGTTTATACAAATTACCTCTTGCATGTGTTATTAAAAACAGAGTAAAAAGATATACTATATATATATATATAGTATATCTTTTTACTCTACTATATGTGATTTACTATATATGACTCAGATTTACTGGAAAGAGCATGTTTTATATCGAAAACAAGAAATCACAGTATAATGTAGGCCAAATGGTGAATTTTGAGATATTTAAATAAAGGCATGATCTAATGTCTAATTAAAAAAACACACAAAAAGAAAACTAAATGAAAGCTTTGTTTGCTATTACTTTCAGAAAAAACAATAATGATCATAATACTCAAATTAGTAAATACATCCATCACTACATGGTGTGCTCCAACGAATAGTATATGATTTAAGCTAAAGAATGCAATTTTAATAGATAAATCAAATCACTTACTTAGTCCGGGAGGACAGCAATTAGCGGTGAACAGCTTCAAGAGGTTGCGAAATTGCTAGCTTCTGGGACATTACTAGTTGTTATCTGCTGTGGAAAGTGCTTTAGTGTTAACTGCCAATCACTAATTGTGTAAAACACTTTCTAAATGTTGATGCATCGCTATTTACACTTAGCCTATTTTTCATTCTGGTGAAGATAGACAAAAAAAAACAGAAATAACTGAAAAACCATTGGATAGTTGTAAAAGCTTTACTCTTTTATCACTGATATTGGCAAAGATTATGGAACAGGTCTTCTGAAAATTAAAACATGCGCATTCAAAGCACGTTTTAATTATACTTTCTGTTTTTAATTGCTTTATAAAGTACTCGTATAAATAAACTTCCATTTAGTAAGCTGATCTTGATTTTTTCTAAAAGCATTCGTTTCACAGAAAAAAAAGTGGGAAAACATTAGAATTTAAGAAACAGAGTTAAAGGCAGAGTCATATAGAACAAATAGCATTTAAAACACAATCATAATAAAATAATTTATCCAGTGTATTGCAATTATTGCTAAACATAATTTTAAATGATTTACGCGAAAATAAAGAATGAAAGGGGAATTTCATTGCTTAATTTATGAAAAAGTATATTCAAAATGATATTGCTTTCAAAATTATGTTCAGTTCATGGTAAATTCCTTCGCAGAGAATAGCATATCTAATACAAAATAATAAATTCCTTCCAATTGAATTTCAATTGTAATAATCTAAAAATTCGTACATCAATCATCATCTGTTAACCATGAACAACTTAGCTGATAATTATCTAATCTGTCTATACATTTTATTCAACGAAAAATATCTCGCAGTTGTGCCCAGCAAATAATTCGATTCGTTGATTGAAAATAATTTACTTACATCATTTCAATGTAAAATGAATTATATTTATGATTTAAGTATTGAAATAAAATTTACAAAAATAAGGTAATAAAGATTTATTGTTAGATTTGCAAATTTACCTGTTGTATAGAAATTCTAAATTAAAAGAATAATACTGTTCAAATACATTTTGTTCATAATATTTGTGAAATATTTCAAAGCAAACTGATAATTTTAATTTAAATAACGTCATACTCAGTGAGTTACAGCTCCAAAATATAATGATGGTGGTAATTCAGTTGCGAAAGCTAAATTTGTGTGGAACATAAAATATTTCTTTTCAAATACTGCGGAAGATGTTGATTAAGATTCTGCAAAATAATGAGGTGTTTCTTTGAAGATGAATAATGCGTATGTTCTTTCTTTCATTGTTACATCAGAAAGATTTTATACAAAATTTCGGCCAATTAAGCTTTAGTTAGGGAATTTACATTTAACTGCACAAATATCTTCATAAAGATTTGTGATACGAAACTTAACATCGAAATGAAAAAAATGAAACTAGTATAAAACTGAAAAATCTGGTGGTGTGGCGTAAATATGCTATGTTTATTACTTACTAAACCTAGACTAAAATTACTAAAGACAAGTAAATTTTGTAGTAAAAACTCTTTTCATGGAGAGACATTATGTTTACTTCGCAGATAAATGGTATTTTGGTAAATTTGATGTTACGAAAGCACCTGAACTGCAAATGTTTCGAATACTAGTTTACCTAATTTTAAGAAATAAACATACTGGTTTTACGAAAGATAAATTCGTTGTATTGAATGAATTTGAGAAACATAAATTTCGTAAACAGTTTTATATATAGTGAACTAGCAAAGTATATTCTTTAATAGTAAAATTATTTCTAAAATGATATGGATTTTCCAATTTCACAAATAAAACCTTTTTTTAGATTATATAGACTTACACAGTTTGAAAAGAAGCATTCCTTTCTTTAAGCAAATAGTTTTACTTAATTTATATGACATTTAGCAAAAGATGAAAGGTCTTTGTTATCTAATAAAATATTAAAAAAACTTCCGCTTCTTTTTACCAGTAGGTTTTCTGTAGTTCAAGGGGCATTTAAAAAGTTAAAGGTTCTTTTCGCTTCTAGAGTATTTGAAGAGAAGCATCCATTCGTTTTACAAAATAATTTTATATATTTATACCAAATCGAGAGATTTTTGTCGAAAAAACTATATCCAATTAAATCGAAGGACTGTGGTGGTCACAAAATTAAGAATAATCCTCTCGTCTTGTACATCTTTTTCATTTTTGTGGTAAGTTTTATTGAGATGAATATCTTCCAAATGGTTTTGATATTTCCGGCACATTTTGAATGAGGTGACATTTTGTAATGACGTTTGCGGAAGCATATCAGATAACTGTCTTGTTAAAAGAGGTAATCATTTCCGTTTACATTCAGCTGTGGCATTAGGTTTGGTTTACTTAATTATTGCAAAGCACTCGAGTGCTACCTGCCCAAGAGAGGGATGCCTTCATGGAGAATGTTCTAAGGGAAACTGGCACTTATAAACATTACACACGGGGAAAAATACAGTGGCATTAGGTACCTTTATCAGGACTGGTATTTCTTTTTATCTGCTTGATGAACATGACGTGTCCTGACTGGACAGTGAGTTTGACTGCAAACTATGTCCTATGGAGTACAGCAAAGACGACAAGATGAGAAGTGTTAAAATTTCCCTTTATTTTTCCACAATTTCAGAATCGCTTCCGCACTTCGGGATACAAAGACCAACCACTTGTGGTCTGAACGTAAAAATATAAGACTACTAACTAACTAAAATTTAAATAAGAGCTAATTTTTTATATTTTACACAGATGACTAACACTAAGATTGGCCTTATTTCTTCGTATGCTGCGGAAAACTAGAATACGTCTTTAGCTTTCAAGAGGACTAAAACCTCTGGCCTTAAAGGCGGACAGTAACGAATGGCAAGCTCGCATGAAGTCTTGTGACCAGACTGCTCACTCCCTCTCCTTCTACTCTGCTCTTGGCAAAAAGGCACAAATTAAATGCTTAAGCTTTAGCAAGTACAATTTGCATAAACATATTCACGCGTTAATTCTGGTCGGAAGTGGAAAATAAGATATGGTAGTAAAGTTTTAAAGTAAAATAAGCGTTAGTCAAACTTAAGATCCTAACACCTTTAGAAGGTGTCCATCGAAATCTTTGAATCACACAAAAATGTCTGATGCGCAAGCAATGAGGGCTTATTGAGCATTACGTTAAAAGCCTAAATTTAAAATAAATTTACCTTTATTTATGAGTTTAACCATTATCTAAGAGTAAGAAAATATGGTATTTGTTGCTTAATTTTTATTTAATGCTTCTCAGAGATACGAATTACTGGTTTTACGTAAACCACTGACTCTTAAATTCCATGAATCTGTGACTCTTAAAACCATTATTTTTAAATTATTCTAAATATCAAGTAACTTGAATTATTTAGGTAGAAAGAATAAAATCATTTAAGATTAAGATGCTAAGACTTAATCTTTAAAATTACAAGTATAATTATTTTATACTGTTATATTAAACAACTAATTATCCTAAAACCTATATTTAATATAGTTTATTTCATGCATCTTGACATAAACGCGTAGTATTAACACATCATTGTTATTTTCCGAAAAGTAAAATTCGGAAAGAAGCACAGACAGCGATATAACCCAGTTTACACTTGCACGTGCAAATAAAGGTCAAAACTCTCGAATTTCATGAACATCGTTAAACACACCATTACAACTTCATGCTATTAATTCTAGTTGTAATATTCTGGCTTACAACTCCATAATGTGCTCATTAATATCTTCTGGAATGTTGTTGGTTTGGCGAGAAAACGGGAAAGCTATTTGGCTTCTGGTATTTATAGTATGAGTGCAAACCTGATGAGCCTCTTTGAGCAAGATATGAAACTTTTGCAGGTACATTCATTTTAACTTTTAGTTTGATAATACTAGAAGGAATATCTAAGATGATCAAAACATTACTTTGCTATATTTTTTATGCGAATTACAATTTTTGAATAGTGTCAGAAGTTTGAATTGGTAATGTATCGTTCGTTATCTCTTTCATTTTTGTATGAAGTATAATTTTTTTAACTTTTAGTTTCTGCAGCTTAGTAAGATAAAATTTTTTCATTAATTAAATTTAATAAAATTTTTAAATTTTTCCAAAAGACTGTAAATTCTATATTTACTGCAGAATCTTACACAGCTCCACCAAACGTATTAAATCAAATTCAAAATACAAATCGTTAAGTATTAGAGCTAGATTAAGACGGAAGTTCTTTCTTCTAACTTTTTTAAGAATCACTAAACAGATGTACATAGCTAATTTTATCAGTTTTAAAATATTACTTAGCATTCAATAGAAAAATTTCTGGTCAGCAGTGATATTTAATTTATTTTCCAGACATTAGTAATATCATTCGGAAACGTTCAAGATCCTCAATTTACCTTCCGTTTTAATCACTGTGTTATGGATTGACAAACTAAGTGATTTAAAACTAATAACCTAACATACAGAATAACTAATACGTTTGTTTATTAAAAGTGACAGTGATTCTTATTCTTTATTAGTGATTTCTTAATAATTGTATTTAAGCCTTTTTTTCAATAGTTTTTAAGAAGTGTTAAGTGATGTTTCAAATTTTTGTTTATAAATAGGAATATTTGTCGTAACCTCTAGTTTTGCCTTAATTTTATGTTCGAAAAACGAAAAATTATTTACCCAAGATGTCAGATAGGAAAAATCTCTTAATTACAGTAATGAACTTTCATAATAATAATTCACCCATTTCCTGAAATATGAACAATTCATACAGATTTTTATTTGCACTATATGCGATTCTTTTCACCTGTTGGACAAGTCATAAACAACACATAAATCATACATATCTCATAAACATGAATATCTCCCAAACAACTTACATAATTCACTGTTTATAATACATACACAAAACATATATTTCAGGTTGCTATTAAACTATTAGCAGAAGAAAGGATAAGGCAAATTCATGCTGACATCTGGCAAAGAGGTATTATAACTGTTGAACTTTCCCTGTGTAATAACCTCTTGCTAAACTCCATTAGCTATTTGTTCCACTCTTTATATTATTTCGATTTGTTATTTAAATTCGGTAATTACATGATTTTTCAATTTAGCCAGGCTACACCACTCAGCTTCCCATTTTATTATTTTCACACCAAGCCAACATTTAATCCTTCGGCTGTTTGGATTCAAGTACTGTTTCTAATGCATTTTCTAGTGATTTTTGTTTGACAAAACTGCTGGCTTTAAGGCCATCTACCTTTCTGTTACTACAATAGTAAATAATGCAGTAATTAAAATTCTGGTATTATTATTCTGTGAAGGATAGTAGCTATCACAATCATTTCTATTTTACAAATATATTGTAATGATTGCTTGAAATGCTTAAAATTACGAAAATACATCTTAGATAGAGAACATGCGGAAACATCCATCTCTAGCAACAAATAGTAGTAGTTGTACAGCTGAGAAAAGAATCGAACAGACATCAGGTTATTATAGTATATGTAACTTTAGTTCTGTGCCAGAGGCCATTTGTCGTATTTGAGATGTTGTTATCCAGATCCTATTTTAAGAGTAAATAAAGTATCGCATTGTCCTCTTGAAATAAGGTGAGGGAGGCGGCAAAGCTGTTCCATTACCAACGGGCATTCAAACCTCAATAATGTAATGGTGGATGTTTAATTATCGAATTTATGGTTTAAAAATGAACTGCATGGATGCACACAGTGACATACCATGAAGCATGCAAGATTTAAATGTTTTCGTTAGATACATGCACACACGGATATGGTCATCATGATATTCTGAGCAAAACCGTGAATGGACAAGAAAATTGACGAAATGCCATTTATGCATCAATGCGTGTCCCTGAAAGCAACGCTATAATTCCAATTCCTATGTGTATCAGAGCTATCAAAGCAATGGTCGGCTATATGACAGTCCATCGCTTTGTAATTCTCGTAACATCCTGGGTTAACATATACTTGGTGCTGCACAATACATCCGATTTCTAATTCTAAAATATATGAAGTGACTGTGTTGTCTGTAATAGCGATGCGAGTAAGAAGTTTGTTTCATGTACTGGTGAGGCTTGATATCCCATAATATGGTTATCCTACATGTACAGTCGTACTGTTACAGACAAATTAAATTCTCAAGTTTACTTGATTTCTATAAACGAGCAACAATCGCGTGGTATGATAATTCGTTAGCCACTAGTCCTTTTGGAATTCTGAGACATACTGATATCAATAATGTCTTCTCACACGAGGCGCAACTGGGCGACCCACACAAAAACAACGTGTAAACTCTCTTTTTGACTGAAAAATGAGAATTTCAGTTTGTGTTTTTTATATTCTTTCCAAGTAGTTTTAGTTTGCCTGTAATGTGCGCATGTCGTAAAGTGTTGGCCATCTGCATATTTCAGTATTCAGCAGATTTCAAATGTATTGCGTGATTTCAATGTAATGTAGGAATTTTAACACTTAATAGAGCATTTGTAATGTATAGTACATCCGAAGGATGTACTATATATTACATGTAAATTTGTAGCTTCGTAATTCGTTTACATACAAATTTTTAACAAATTTCTAGCTTCGTTGCAATTAATAACAGTTATTTTAACGTTACGTGTGTGGGGTTTTACTATTTAATTCTAAAAGCTCTAACTTAGAACTCCACGAACACTGACGAGCAAATAATCGCTTAAGTGCGTGAACAGAACACGTGAGATGGCTCCTAAGTATTAATTAAATCGGCGAAGCCAAACAAGGGCCTAAGGTATGGCTGAGCGTAGCAATAGCTAAGAAAGACGTAGCCAAAAGGCAGACGCGTGCTAGTCAGGGAATCAGACTCTTTCTCTCTCGAAGTCGATGAAGTATCGACCTAAATAGTACTCTTTCTCATTTGCATTAACTGAGCTTCTGAATTTACTTTCTGGCAGGAAATTGTAAGCTGAAATTAGAATAAGATACGAAAGATACAAAACTTAAAAATAACTGTTAATAAACTTAGAATAAACCTTTACACGTGTTACAAAATTGTTACACAATCATTTTGTTTTAATTTATATGATGTTAAAAATCTTCATTTATTTAATATTTGGGAATTAATAATGACAAACGTTTTATCAAGAATTAAGATAGTTATTTGAAGTCTTCATTTTGCGACTGTTTATTCATTTACTTTAAGACTTCACTAATATTCAGTTTACCAAACCGGGACGTTTTGTAAAGCTATATTTGTGTTTATAAATTAGTTTAGCAATTTTTTACATTATTATATACACAGTCCAGTCACATTAATGTGACCATCTGTCAAAAGCCAGAATAACCACCTTTCGCAGAGCGGACTGCTGCGAGACGTGCAGGAAGAGAGTCACATAGGTCCCTGAAGGTGTTCTCTGGGATGTTGAGCCATGCCGACTCTAATGCCGTGGCCAGCTGCGCTAGATTACGCGGTTGAGGATCCATGGCGCGAACAACTCGATCGAGATGGTCCCACAGATGCTCGATTGGGTTTAAGTCAGGTGAGTTTGCTGGCCAGGGGAGGACGGTAAACTCATCCTGGTGCTCTTCGAACCACGCACGTACACTGGCAGCTGTATGGCACCTCGCATTGTCCTGCTGGAAGATGCCATCATCCTGAGGAAAAACAATGCGCATGTAGGGGTGAACATGGTCCGCAAGGACAGATGCGTACTTGTATTGATCCATTGTGCCTTCCACAATGATCAGTGAACCTAGAGAATGCCAGGAAAACATTCCCCAGACCATAATGCTCCCGCCTCCAGCTTGGACCGTTCCGGCAATGGTTGCAGGGTGGTTCCTTTCAGAGGTTTCACGCCTTATACGCCAACGTCCATCTGTCCGATGGAGCATAAAACGCGATTCATCCGAAAACGCAACCTGTCGCCACTCAGTGGACGTCCAGCTGCTGTACTGGCGTGCAAATTCTAGCCTTCGCCGTCGATGAACAGCAGTCAGCATAGGTGCACGAACCAGGCGTCTGCTTCGGAGGCCCAGACGCAGCAATGTTCGCTGAATAGTACTTTGGGAGACACTTTTGGTAGCCCCTTGGTTCATTTTGGTGGTCAGTTGCTCAACGGTAGCCCGTCTATCTGCCCGAACGCATCTCCGCAACCGTCGTTCGCCTCTGTCATCTATGGCCCGTGGTGCACCACATTTGCCACGTCGCTGATTTTGGACAGTCCCATTTTGCCATGCACGGTACACTTTTACCACGGCGGCACGCGAACAGTTCACAAACTCAGCCGTTTCGGAAATGCTTCCACCCTTGGCCCGAAAGCCAATGATCATGCCCTTTTGGAAGTCGGATAAATCGCTTCGTTTCTGCATTACGCCAACGATTGAAATGTTTTTCGAAGCCCTCACACACCCTTTATATACGCTCAACTGCACTGTGCTGCCACCTGCCTTCTGTGATTGGTTATTTAACTCTGACATTGAAAGTACGTAGTGGTCACATTAATGTGACTGGACTGTGTATTCAAAATAATATACAAAATAAGTAAACTCTTCCTATAATCTTCTAACCGGCAAAGCCGTATATGTACGGCCTAGAATATTTTTTATGATATCTGTAAGAACGTATATGTACGTACACATTAAAATTTCTTAAAGAAATTAATGCAATATATCATAGGTGGGGACCCTGCGGCCTCCGCGAGGTTCTTGTGCGGCCCTTTGCCACCTAGTACAAAATGGTAGAGTTCGTTTCAAACAACTATTGTACATCAACGCCATGACAGTTGCGCGAAAAATCCCGCCAAAGACAGTCATATTGTAACATGACGTCAGAATACTAGTCTGAAACGGACTCTAACACGCATGAGCGGGGCTCTGGCCCACAGCTAGCAGCGCCAACTACCTTGTCTAAGAAGTAAACAAAACTCGGTTTCAGATCTCCCATTTGAGTGTCACACCTTGCTTTGGCTTCTCTGACTCGCATCTCTCAACGCTTCCCTGTTGCGATCTTCAGCAAACTGTAGTTAACAGTGCGTGCTTATAACAGGTACACGGTTTTATTGTATTTCTAGAAAGTACACACTTTGTTAAAGATATTATTTGATATTCGTTTTTTTATCCATCATGTCAAATAGTAAGAGAAGAAAATTAGGTGATGAAAACAGAACATTTAATGTAGAATGGGAGTTAGATTTTTTCTTTACTGCTGAGAAAGATAAAATGATGTGTTTGTTGTGCAATACAGTTTTAAATACTTTAAAAAAAGCGAATGCAAATAAACACTATTTGACTCATAAAGAACATAAATATTTCGCTTTAGAAGGTGAATCACGAAAAGCTGCACTTCAAAAGTTGAAAAATGAGAAGCATCATCAGCAGGCATCTTTTAGTGCCTTTGTAAATCAAAATTCCGCTGCAGTTGCTGTTACGTATAAAATAGCACATATACTTGGAAAAAGGGGCAAACCATTTAGTGACATTGAAATAATTAAAGAATGTATTGTTGAAGCAGTGAGTATGTTAGATCCAAGAAATGTCGACAAATACAAACAATTACCTCTTTCAAGAAGAACTGTAACAGATCGACAGCACGAATTAGCGCAAAATGTAACAGAGCAACTTCATACAATTATACAAAATGAAGATGTTTATTTTTCAATTGCTTTAGATGAAAGCACTGATAAAACAGATTCGGCACAAGTTTTATATTTTATTCGTGCTATAACTAAAGATTTTCAATGTTACGAAGAACTACTTGCGTTGGGTACACTAACTGGAAGAACTCGCGGAGCCGATATTTTCGAAAACTTCAAAGAAGTATGTAATAAATTACAATTGAATGTCAGTAATTTAGTCAGTGTCTGCACCGATGGCGCACCTTCCATGAGAGGCAAAAAAGAAGGATTCGTTGCTTTGTTAAAAAAGGAAAACTTAAACTTGAAAAAATTGATATCATTTCACTGCATTTTGCATCAGCAAAATCTTTGCGCAAAATCTACCATTTTGCAAGACACTCTGGATAGAACCATTGCCATTGTCAACTATATTCGCGTAAATAGAATGCGTCATCGTGAATTTCGGCAGATGCTCTCTTTAGATGAGGAAACGTATAGTGTTGACCTACCATACTACTGCAAGGTTCGCTGGCTATCAACAGGTCAGGTTTTGATAAAAGTTTTGTCTTTACGACGACAAATTTTAAACTTTTATAAAGAACAAGGAAAACAATGTGATCTATCAGATGAAGTATTTCTCAGAAACCTTGCATTTTTGTCTGATATGATGACAAAACAAAACAATTTAAATATTTGCCTGCAAGGTGAAACGAGGTATATTTATGAAATGTGGCAAAAGATCCAAGCGTTTAGAAAAAAATTATCATTTTTCAAAACATTGCTTTGTCGATCGGAAATATCTGCACAACACTTCCCGGAGCTAGCTAAAATGTTAAATGAGCAGAACTGTGAAAATGAAATATTCGATGAATATGTAGGTGTCTTGGATTGTTTAATAGAAGAGTATACTAATTTTTTTTTTTGATTTTGACTAGCACACTCCTGCTATGAAACTGGCATTTGAACCACATTTAATAGATATATCCGAGGCTCCTGCAGAACTACAAATAGAGTTAATTGATTTAGGGGAAGATAGTATCATCAAATCCCTTTTTAACGCTAAAAAGGATCCCATAGAAATCTGGAAAAATGCTGTTGAATATCCATGCCTTCGAGAACATGCTCGCCGTTTACTTTCCTGCTTCGGAAGTACCTACTGTTGCGAGACAACATTTTCTCTCATGTCAAAAATAAAAACAAATTTAAGAACGCAAATTACATATGCACATTTAGAGGATCAATTAAAGCTGTGTGTTACGAAGCTTGATCCAAATATACAATTACTGTCAAACCAAAAACAAAGTCAAATAAGTCACTAACATAGTGAATAAAAAAATATTTTTATTGTATTTTTTATAATATTTTTATATTATTTTATATGTATATTATAATTAAAATTTTGTAGTATTATATTTTACTTTTTCTATATAATGCAATAAATTGTTAAATCTATAGAAAAACTATAATAATTTCACAAAAGTCACTTTCTTAGGTCAATCAGCTTATGCGGCCTCTCTTATTGCTGCCTAATTTAAATGTGGCCTCTAATGGTAAAAAGGTTCCCCACCTCTGCAATATATTAATAGTACACAATTCCAGGTATAAAATACCAGGAGAATATTTACATTAAAGTCAATAAACTATTTTTTATCATCGTAATTTTGGGAAATTTGTGCTTTCTTAACGAAAACCCTGGCCGGTCAGAGGGTTTTAATTCCTATATGTCAAACTATTTTATTAAAAGGTCGCCAAATGGATTTGAATAATATAAAAAAATATTTACAGGAGTTTTAAAATGCATCAAATAAATCTAAGCAGTCTGGGAATTAAGTAAAATTAACTTAAATTAAACGTGAGCTGAGTGATCCGTTCGATTTGAGAATCAAAGTGATACTCTTTTTAAGGACTCGATAAAAATGTGCATTTGTTCACTGAAAAAATTTTGTCATTAATCAAAGCTATTTTAGAACACTGAAGCTACATGCGCGCCAAGTACAGCTTGCACAAAAATGGGTGGCACAGTTCTATATCTACCGTTCTACTGGTCCGATTGACGGAATTTAAATTGCGTTTTTCATGTCTCGAAAGCGTGTGTTAGGATATTTATTTGATTTATATAAAGCATTGTTCTAACATAGGCATTTTGACACAAAATCGAACTTTTTCTAAAAAAGGTGTACCTTTTGTTCCATACTTCGATTCTACGACTCAGATTATGCTCAGGTAATATTAAATTTTGTAAAATTTGATGAGAAACTTACCGAGAAATTTATTTCTATACACTTTTTCTAATTTCCACCGAGAATAATTCACTTGATGAAATTCTTAATTTATAGTAACCTGTTTCCTTTCCCTTTTTTCACTGTGCACGAATGGAAAAAATGTGCAAATTCATTCAAATAAATATTCTTTCAAATAATTTTAACAAAGTATATAAAGCACATTTAGCGTTGTTATCGCTTATACCTAATATGCCAAATTTCAGAACACCAATATATAAATTAACGTACGCCTTTGGACGTTTTCAATAAAAAACTATAATTCTTTGCAGCTACGCCTAGAAATACTTCTATTTTAAAATGATCTTAAAATTAAGTTAATAATAAAGCTATAATTCAAAACTATTTTCGGAATATTTATAAAAATTATAAAAAAATATAATCAAACCAGAAAATAGCTGCGAACTTTGAATTGAACCTAAATTTCGAACTGTGACTGAAGGATTCAAGTAAGCTTAATGAAAAAGAGATATTAATAAATATATATTACATTCAATTAACAATGAATATCTAAAATTTTGAGAGGTAATATTTCAAAAACTACTCTCACGAATTTTATAAAATTTGACACTTTGGCATAATTTGAGCCGTAGAATCGAAATATGGAAAAAATAGGTATGTCATTTGAGAAAAAATCCGATCTCATCTCAAAATACCAACATTAGAACAATGCTATATATAAATCCAATATATATCATAAGTTGCGCTTTCGACTCAAGAAAAACGCAAGTTAAATTTTTTCAATCGGCCAAGTAGAGAGAGAGATACAGAACTGTCTACCACTTTTTTTTGTGCAAGGTTTACATACATAAAGTATTTCTGAGCTCTTCAGCTCCGGTCCGAGTGTAATCATCTGGGTTATGTGACTACTTTATAGACCGTGATTGTTCTTAATGTCCATTGTTAGTCTTTATTTATGGATTAAAAAATATTGGTCGCTTTCAGATTTGGTCAACTTTGATACAAAGTTCTAAAGTTTTAAGCTATAACGCTCTAGAATTCCAATTAAAGGAGGTCCAAGAGCTCATGAGTTCAGTTTTTTCATCTTTGATGACAATTTAAAATTAAGTTTACTACTAACATACTTATGCACGTTTAAAACTTTCCGTTGATATAAATGCTGGAAATAAATAAATAAATTTGAACTAACATAATTTATAATTCTGCAGCAGCTATTAAAAGAATTTAAAAGAATACATATGACATGTTTGCTGGATTATATCACAACACAATTTATTATGTTTGCCTGTATACCTTTCATATACTTTTAAGTTACCTAATTCAATAATTTTATATCATTACGTATCACTTGGAAAATAATTATTATATAAACGTAAAAAGAAGAGCATTTATGTACTTATATATCGGTATATTTTCTTTGTTTGCCTCATGAATCATTGCTTAGCTATATCAATCGCTTTTCTAAAAGCAGACTAAACATTGTAATCATTATATTTGTTCTTCACTCAAGAAGTCTTTAGCTTTTTGTTATGATGTATAACATCATTTTGTCATTTTCGGTTACTTATTTCGGGATTAGTATATGCGTATGCAACTATGAGAGATAGAGTGTGTGTGTATGTGTGTTGTGTATGATAATATATTATTGTTATGAATTATTCTATCGATTCTCGATGTGCTCCAGAAAGTTTTCAAAGGGGGGAATAAAAAGTGATACCTTTACAACCCTTGTTCAAATAAAATATGATACGTATATAAAAAACATAATACCATGATTTATAATGAAGTATATATTTCGCATTTATGAGACAGATAATTATCCTAATATTTAAATGACCTGTATGAACTGGGATAGTTAGTTCGGAAAATCAGAGCCTTACACTGAGTTATTTTTTGAATTTATTTACTACAAAAAAATTCTTGCTTTGCTCAATGAACTTACTTTGTTTGCTGTGCAAATTTGTAAAGTCATCTTACATTTTTCAAAACATTTAGTTTGAGCATTCGGAAGAAAATTATAGTTTGAATCCCTCATGCTCAGCAAAGATGGGCTCTGTTTTGAAAATCAGTATATGCGTACATGCATTTCCTAGAGATCTGTGGATATTTAATCTTTTCCACTGCTATTCTATGCAGTCAAAATAAGGAAATACGTAAAATTTAAAAAGAAAAATAATTCTATTTAGTGCTACAAAAATATCTTTTATTCTTTGCTGGTTCAGAATATAAGGTATTTTCTCCTTCTTTTCCGCCTGCCTTCGTGGTGTGACGGTAGCACACTCGGCGCGTATTCGAGAATTCTAAATTCGAGTCCTTGAGAGAGAATTGCTTAATTTCCTGCTTCAAAATAACCTAATGTCGCTAAAAGAAGCACAGTGAAATAACTAAAATAATTATTTCATTTCACTAAAAAACTTTTTAATCAGACTTAGAGCTTTTATTAAAAATTTACAGAAGCAACGTTATCCGAGAATTTAGTCCCACAGCTGACTGCTTACTTAAGTTTACCATAGAGATTTTTTTAAATAAAATGTATTGCTTTTATGTTATTTTCAAATTGACGTGCAATGTAAAGCATTTCTAAGTTCCAGTATTGATTTTAAGTTGTGAATATATGAGTGAAAACAATTATGGAGGCTTGCTTTTGGTACTCAAAATAATTCTATGAAAATACAAAACGAACTAGGAGCAGGAAATTTAAATTTGTTTTATAAAAATCATATCTAAATAGCTGTAGCATGAAATCAATTATTTTTAGTATGTGGTACTATAATTAAAAAAATATTTATGAAAAAATGTAATAAAAATATAATATTATTTTCAATGAACCCACTTGTAATAATAAGTTGAAATATTATGACTATATATCAAATTTCTAAAAGGTTTTCTCCTGTTTTGTTTCGAATAATTCCCACACATTAAATACGCAGCTATAAGTTAAACTCCACCAAGGTCTTCTTCGTTCTTTAAGCTCATATATGCAATATTTTCCAATCTCATTTGAACGCAGCTAATATCACACATGATATAGAAGATACATGATATCACACATCATAATAAGGTTTGTCATATATTTGTGAAGAATTTCAAAAAGAACTTCGAGTACAGGCAGTACAAGTTTCTAGACTTCACGTAGACACTAACGACTGGAAAAGCATGCATTGTTGCTATCTTGAGGAAATTATTTCATGAAAATTTCTCTTTGACAAAATATATCATTTTATTGTGATCATGCTTGTTTCCCACTAGATACTCCACATATTTTGGTTTTCCATTAGCTTTAAAAGTAAGAAATCTATAAAAAGTGCAATGAGGATAACATATTCCAATAAACCAGAAATGTCGAGAGTTGTCATAATTCTTATTCCGGTAATATATAACTCCGCTGTTCATGTTTACAGTAGTTCAATTGCTGTTTGGAGAAGAAAAGTACTGTAGAATGAAACAATTACATTTTCAGTTTCTCTGAGATTAAATTAGCTCAAGTGGATTTGAGATATTTAAATGCCAGTTTTATGCTTATTTTGAAGCGCTGAATTGATTTTTTAACACTGTTTATTTTTCTGTAACCCGCTCTCATAGCTTTAGGTGATTTTAAATTACTTTCATATACCTTCTGTACATTTTCAGTTATTTTATGTTATTACAATTATTATATAATTAATACATATTATAAGTGTACAATATGCGTGCCGCTGAAACTCAAAAACGAGTCCCGGTACGATCAAGGGAGTTATATAGTGTGGTTTCTCTCTATACCCCATCCATGAAGAAGGTTCCCGTTTTTACCTAAAGAGCGTGCTTTTGAAGATATAAGGGCTGGAAGTTTTGTCCTCTAGAAATTCTAGAACGCTCCAGAACATTCCAGAGCATTCCACAACATTCCAGAACATCCTGGAACATTCTGGAATATTTTTCAATGTTCGGGAGTTGTGTGGAACGTTCCAGAACATCCCAGGTCATTGTGGAAAATTCCAGAACACTCTCGAATGTTGTGGAATGCTCTGCAACATTCCACAACATTGGACCATTCAAGGCCTTTTTTGTATGATGAGTGGGGCTACCCATTTGTAGGGTTACATAAAGCAAGGTCCGTCGTGGGTTTGAAAGTCAGTTTCTTATCAGTGAAGTGCTGTTGATGAATAAAATCAAACAGTGAAGTGTAAGTAATCGAAGTTATACTGTGACTAAACATTAATCGAAAACAAAGTGTGAAAAGCAAATATGGTATGTAAAGTGTACTTAGTGTTGTAGTTTTGAATAAAACTTTGATTTGATTTATATTTTATAGAAGGCCAAAACATAAAAAAGGAGAAGATCTTGCCAGTTCTGAAGTAAAACAAATGAACGCGAAGCACGTTTACGTTCACAACGAAGGAGGATGAGCACTGTGAGAAGCAGAAAAAATAAGGAACAACGAAATGAAAGAAATGAAGAATCAAGAATTGCGACACAGTTTTATAATAAAAGACTGTGTCTTATAATAAATCTTACAATAAAAGTCATTCATGAAAATATTACCCTGGGAGAAGTAAACAGCTCACAAATGAAGCATTCAGCTACGACCGGACGAAAGACTATAACAAACGCAAACACGTCGTAAACGGAAAAATGGAAAACATGTACCATGTTTGCAACGTGAAAACATTCAGTATAAAAACACCATGAATATGTTGCATGAATAGAAAAATTCGATTACTACCACTGGAAGCTCATTCGCAGAAAATTTTACATTACATTACCGAGGAAACTTCAGAATCAAAACACTTTCTTAAAAATATAAAAGCGTACAACCCCTGCTTCCAAATGACTTCTTTCGGTGTCACTTTGATCAACACTAACAGAGATAAAATATATTATGTTTTTTCCATCCAAGGACAAATCTGTCACAAAAAAGGGATCAATACTACCACTACCCAATGAAGACTATAAATTTCTGAAAGTAAATTTAATCGGAAATGAAGAACGAGAAATTGATCAGTGATGTACAAACATCAATGGATTGAGATGAGAAATAATCCAAGATGTACAGAGGATCTTACGCAAGCGCAATCAACTTATTCACAAAATCGAACCAGCACTAGACCGAATGATTTCCGATGACTATAAAGTCATAATTCAAGCCAAACAGAGACCACCTGCAGAAGACGAACGTCGATTTAAAGCAGCTCAGGTAGATGAAATCGCCACTGTAAGTGTGGACAATGAAAACACAAGCCGTGACATATTGTACAACGAAGAAGAGAAAGATTACAACGCATTTCAGAGACACGTAGTTCATATGATGCCCTCCAATATCCATTTATATACCAATTATATACCATTAATATCCATTAATATACCAATTATATACCATTAATATCCATTAATATACCATCCATTAATAAATTAGTTCTACCCGGAGAGGGCGGAAACAAATCCAACCTGAAACAGGCTAAGAAACAAACAAAAAAGTCACTTCCAAAGAGTTCTAT
The DNA here is from genome assembly GCA_000611955.2 of Stegodyphus mimosarum. Lineage (NCBI taxonomy): Eukaryota > Metazoa > Arthropoda > Arachnida > Araneae > Eresidae > Stegodyphus > Stegodyphus mimosarum. Next base: position 182,033 of record KK114832.1, read on the forward strand.
GCTTACCGCTTAACGATCAGAGACAATGAAGCATACCATCACATTCTCAACACTTGCAATCTGGTTGATATGTATGTAAAAATAAAAGTGGAACGGTTGCTTTACATAAGACTGAATCAGAAAAAAACTACGCACGGAAGAATACATCCAACATCGAGACACAATCATAAATGACAGAAACATTGACGACATTGGAACAATGTTAATCTTACCCTCATCTTACATAGGAAGTCCGAGACGCATGTACGAATACACTCAAGATGCCATGACCTACTTAAGAAAATATGGACGACCTGATAGCTTGATAACATTCATGTGGAACTCATCGTGGTAAGAAATCAAAGAGGGACTAAGATACGTACAATTTTCAAACAATCCCATATCAACTTTCCCTGAGCGAAGCCGGGTACCCCAGCCAGTTTGTAATAAAATAAACGCATGAGAATAACTAATTCATTTATTTGCCATGATTGTAAATGTTGACATTTAATGATGTTTTGCTTGAGCTGTGAGTTTCGAACATATAAAATAATGGGCGTTATAAAACTCAATACATAATGAAAATGAATTTATTACAAGTTTTAAGGATATTTGTTAGAAACCGCCTTAAAGTTTATTAAATTAGTCAAATAATTTCTGACTTCTTATAATTCGACATTTACTCTAGTATGAATTTTATTATTTATTGCTAATTACATGCTATCTACCAAAGGAAAGGATGCTTTTATGGAGCAATTTCTGAGGAAACCTACTAATTAAAATGCAAGCTTTAATTTCATTTGTGACTATGAGGGTGGAGAATAATATTCCAAGTTCCCCTTTCTTTAAGAAAATGAGGAACCTAAATTTTACAGGAGTTATTACAATATCTACAGGAATGTCATAACCTTAACCTTTATATAAAACTGTGCAAAATATCTGCTGAAGATGCATTAATAAATTTATACTTTGTTAATTTATTTTCAGATTTCTGTGCTTTATCAGCGCATTAAAGAATACCTGGGTCATTAAAATGCATATTCATTAAAATGGAAAGAAAGGCGAGTAAAACGAAAAATGCCCTCGAGAGAAAAAACCATTTCTTTAGTGTCTTGTTATCAATGTAGTCTTTGATCTTTAATAAAATTATTTTCGTTAAAGACGTAAATTATTTCATCAAATACGTAGCTTTACATTTAAAAATTTCATGCTAAATATCTCGCAGATCATAATAATGAAAAGCATCTAAAAACCAATGTTATTCTAAATATTCCTTTTTTAAATAGCGGCTGATTTTATAAAAATGCTAATTTATTATTAGACGAATTCAATCTATTCATTTCTCATTTTTTCTTTCAAATTTTACGTATGCAGCCTGTTTTAATGAAAGAGTTTAAATTAATAACTTAAAGTTAACATTTTCGAAAACAATGATATCAGAAAAGCTAGGATGTTATCATGCATTAAATTAGAAATATAAAGTTGACCCTATCCAGTTGAGGTTGAGTTTATTCAGTTTCTTTTCTTTGAAACACTTCAGAAATTTCTAGGATGAAGCTGGGAAACACTACTGATATATTACCTTTTGCTATTTTTGGACTCATTCCATTAAAATTCAGCATTCTTCAAAATCCGAAATAGCTTGGCAACAGTTATTATATTCATAGCAGCACAGGGCTCACAAATGCAAGAAAAGAAAGAAGTTTCACTGATTTTATAAATTCATTTTATACTATAATGTGTGCATATGTATACCATAAATACATTTTTATGCAAAAAAATAATGTTAATACATACAAAAATACATATACAAATTTTAATTCATAGTATCCATGTTTAAAATTACTCACACTTGTAATGGAAATATGGTAATTAAAAATAATTTAAGTTCAATTGACAATAAACTCCCCAATACCGGGGACGAATTAACCAGCTTGCATGCAGCCAGGCCTATTTAAAGAGAAATTTAACCTGTTGTTGCGGGGCGGTGAAAAAAGTACGATCGTAGACCATTGGCATAAACTAAAAGTATCTACATAAAATTGCAAAAAGAAGAGGATTAGTTAATGAAATAAGGGTAGCGATAGAAGAGAATAAAGCATGCAAGCTTTCAAGAGCGTTTCCTTCACTATAATATGTGTAGTCTAATTGTACATAATCCGAAATATACAAACAAATAGTTCTAACCAACATTTTTACCCAAATTTGAACTCAGTGAGATAGTTCACGTTCTCTTGTAAACAGTGTTCTTTCTTAGCATGTAAAACACGATTTCTTCGTTTCTAATTATGTTCATTCTTCTGTTATTTACAGTGCAATCTTTTCGTTTTAGTTACTGGTTCAATTTAAGTAATTCAGTAAATTTACTGTTTAGATTAATCTATTTAAAAGTGCAAGTAAGTTATTAACATAATTTTTTACTTAATAAACCATGGGCTATTCAGTTTTGCCATGTTTTTAACTGTTCTATTTGAGTCCTATGTGAAGTAAAATTCTAATGTGGATACCACATGACTTCCGCGTACGGCCTGTTAAATTATATACAATTTACACATTTAAATTATACACATTATACACATTTAAATTATACACATTTAATTATGCATATTATACACATTTTTTGCTGTACTTACTTTAAACTCATTTATTAGAGACATATTTCTTATTCAACCAGTTCAGTTCTCCCTCCGTAGCAAAGAAAATGTATAAAAACTTCAAACATCTTCATTAAAATTGTAAAATGCTAAAAAAAACCTAAAGCATCGAACACGGTTAAAAGAGTTAAAAAATCAATTTTTCAGTATGGTTTAAATATTTAAAAAATCAATTTCTACGCAAAAACATGCTATGAGGCCAACGGGCAGAAAGGCAGAGTATTCAGAGCATCAAAGTATAGTTAACGTTTGGCTCCATTTCGCAGAAAGTTTCTAAAGCTGGTTCACAGTACACTACTAAGAGTTACATGTGTAAACAAATTCAGTCTCGTTAGGCTTAGCTCCCCTTACAATTTTAAATTGGGAAAAGACGCACATCATACTTTTAAATTGTTGATAATACTATTGTATGCGGATTAACTAAAGGCATAAAAATCTTAACAGGAAGACAAGAACAACATAATTCAATCCCATTTAAATAAAAAAAATGCACAGTTTACAAACATATAAAATTAAAAATACAGAGCTCAGCCACCCATGAAAATTAATATTTAATTAAAAACTAATCTAATAGTAAACTCAATCGCAATTTTAAAGAAATGTGTATCGAAAATCCACTACCTGTTATGATATCTTTGCTTTATTTCTGTATAGCACATCTCCTAAAATGCTTAAAAGTACGTGCATTTAACGCCATCATATCTTTTAGATTTTTGTATAATTACTTACTAATAACTAATTTCATATTTAATTAAATTACATTGGCTATTAATTCGTAGTAATCCTTAAATAATTATGTGCTATTTGTGTAGTATTCCGTGATGGCTTCTTAGATCCTTGTGAGTCATTAGAAATACATGAAGGAGTTAAGTAAGTGACTTCTTTTACCCACACAAATATTCGATAAATCCTTTGTCTACAACTAGCTGCTGGCTTATATTAACTCCCATCCATCCATTGCTCCCTAATGCTAGCCACGCTTCCTCCAAACCATTCTCCTAATCTTGATTTGATTCTTCTCATAAGAGTGACATCAAAGAGCTAAAGCAAAACGAACAAGAACGTACTTAACGGAGATAATAACTTTTTCCCCCATCCTAGAAAAGGAAGCCATGTTGTTGACATGCTAGTGCATCGGGATACTATACGGGTAAAAACAAAACACTTTGACGTTGTGAGCAGCACAGATTCCTCCACTGAAAGATTCCAGCGGGGAAATGGCCTCTCATCAGAAGAGAAAGTGTGAGAAGGGGTGTGGCGGAAGCAAAAAAATAAATTCTTTCTTTCAGTTTTATCAAGAAAGTCGGAGATAGCCAAGCTCGTGGCAAAAGAGAAAAAAAGAAAGATATGAAGAAACATCAGCTGCTCGATAATACAAGTATCTGATGATCGAAAAAAGAAAATGTAGCTTTTCAAATTGGAAATCGATTATTTTTAACTAAAATTTTTTCTTCTCTTCATTTCTGCTGCATGTGGAGTATTCAACTTACAACGTCTGCATTGAAAGGAATTTAAATTCTTGGCGCAAAAAGAATTTATACTTTCAAGTTTTGCCTGGCATCAAGCAGTTAAAAACCATAAACACATATTAAAAAGGTAAATTACTTGCATATAAAATAACCTCGAAACGTAAAGCGAGTTTTTATATACTTTTCAAAATTTGAAACGTAAATTAAATTAGTTAATAAAAATCTGCAACTAAAATATTAATATTGTTTCCTTAAAATTTATAAAACTGAACATAAATTTAGAATACGTAACTCTTTCCGGTTTCTATTTACTTTAGCCAAATGCGCAGTTAATCCATTTGCTAGCCAGCTTCCAGTGCGCTTGACCATTAGAGTTTTAATACTGTTTAACTAAGTTTGTACTATATCAAAAATTTCGATTTATTGACCTTTCAGTTAGCAGGCTTTGCAATATTTAAATAGTTACCGATTGAATTTAGGCAAGTGCTACGATTATTCTTTTTCTGGTTCTTGTTTTTCTCTTTTAGGGGTTTCATTAACTAATGAATATTTTTTTATTTAGCAATTACTTTCAAATACACTAAATCTTTCATTTCATGGCTCAGAAACAAGGCTATGATAAGACTTCTTGTAGTACTAACCCTATGCAAAAATGCAATGAGAATTACAACATTTTTTCTGAAATTTTATACTTTTATAATCCATTTTGTGCCCTGTTGTTCTCAGCAGTAGGTATTTTACTCCAGGTTTATTTTTCACTTTTGACGTTATATTCAGATTCAGTCAAATAGAACCCAAAAGGAATCGGACAAAACAATGCAATCACCGTTCAAAATTTTCAATAAGTGCAATTTATCAAAACCTAAATAATTTTGTGGTGAATTTAAAAACAAAATTAAAACTGAGAAGGTTTTGAAAAAGACATACTCAGATAAAGAAATAAAGAAAAGCAGAGAATAAAAATTTAATTAAATTTAAAATTATTACCAAGAAATTATATTTAAAGAAAAGGCAGTAGTAATTGCCTTAGCTCTGGGATGGGTTTGGTAGATTGTTCAGTTGAGTGTTCATCTTCTTGGACTAAACTTTAATTATGGAGTTTAAAGAAAGTTTAATCTTTTTTTAAACTCCATCAAAGAGTTAATTCATAGATATTTAGTTTTTTGTTTGTTAGCTTAAGTATTAAGTTATTAAAAATTAACATGATTGATGTTTATCATTTTGTAGGATTCTGTCTTGTGTAAATCTAACTTCAAGTCCTATAAACCCTACTTAGACTGAGAAGTGAGCTGTTTCTCTGTATCTAAGTCTAGGTTTCAAAGAACCTTTTTATTAAAGCTTGTGCTTAACAATATGCCAACTAGTGGAAATAAAATAAATTCCGTCATTATGGAATATTAGAAATACTATGGAATATTAGAAAAATTAAATTCACAAATTTAAGTACATTCGTAGCTTGGGACTACAGCACAACTAGCCTAACTAAGCTTTGGCTCATAATTCAGATTGCGCAATTTTAACTTCGGCTAACAAAATGGCTGATAATTAAGATTTTCAAATTTTCACAGGACTAGTTTCATTGGTTATACAGAACCACCATCCCCAGCTGCAAAAGCGCAAATGAACGAGATAAGATATAATGATTAGATAAGATAAGATAAGAAAGCCTGCACAGGAGACAAGCTACTGGCGCCATCTGTTAATGAAACAGGAACTAAAACATAATTTCTTTAAATGCTGAAGGCAATGAGGGATTAGAATTAGGGTCGTTAACTAGAACAGAAAGATTTTTTTGAATGTGAAATGCTTCTAGAAAATTTCTAGAAAATACAGTTCACCAATGGAAGATGTTTTTTTGAATAATTTTGGCAGCAGAAAATTTGAAAGTGTAATTTTCGGACCAACAATGTTGGGCAACAGAAGACTTCTGTGTTTCATTTTTCCTAACATATGCCTCATGTTCCTTAACGGGAAATTTTTTTAAGGCTCTCTTAGTTTGGCCAATGTAAATTAAACCACACTGGTAAGGAATCCTCTAAATAATCCAGGAATTCATATCCGGAATGGGGTCCTTAAGTACGGAACTCGGAATTTTATTGATGGGAGAATAAACGACCTGAAAGTTAAATTTCTGTAAAATACTTGCAACTTCATAGCTAATTGATGAAAAGAAGGGAATGACAACAGAATTTTTAAAATCTAAAGAATTTTTAAAAATAAATTACAAGCAAACTGAAGGATTAGACATGGGAATCCCCCTCAGTTTTATCTTGAGTGATATCTACATGTATTATTATAAATCAAAATTGTTTGAAAATTTAAACTTCCCGGTATGGTTCCATTATGTAGACGATACTTTTACCCTGTTTGAAGGTAATAAAGATGATTTAAATAACGTTCTTTCAACAATGAATTCCATTGATCCTGCTATTCAGTTCACTTTTGAACTTGAGACTTGAAATTCTATTCCATTTCTCGACATTCTGGTCACACGTAACACATCCAACTCCAGTACTATGGTTTACTGTAAGCCTTCATCGCTTTGCCCTCCACCACACTTCAAATCATGTCATCCGACTAAACAAAAGTTAGCTTCCTTTTATTCCTATGTTTTCCGTGCTCTTCAAGTTTGCTCCTCCAAACTATCCCTCGATGAAGAACTAAATTATTTAAAAGCAATAGCTATTGACAGGGACTTTTCACCCAACATTATTAATCAAGCAGTTAAGAAATTCTCATCTCAGCACATCAAAAGGCAGTCTCTTGTTTTAGGAGATTTTACAAGTTCTGTTGTCATTCCCGTCTTTCCATCATTTAGCTATGAAGTTGTACGTATTTTACAGAAATCTAACTTTCGGGTCGTTTATTCTCCCATCAATAAAATTCCGAGTTCCATACTCAAAGATCCCATTCCGGATATGAATTCCTGGATTATTTACAGGATTCCTTCAAAAAAATCTTCCTGTTCTAGTTAATAACCCTAATTCCAATCCATCTTTGCCTTCAGCCTTTAAAGAAATTATGTTTTAGTTCATGTTTCATTAACAGATGGCGCCAGCAGCTTGTCTCCTGTCCAGGCTTTCTTATCTTATCTGATCTAATCATTATATCTTATCTCGTTCATTTGCGCTTTTGCAGCTGAGGATGGCTGTCCAGTAAAACCATGGAAATTGGTCCTGTGAAAATTAATAAAAATATAACGCTGATTTTTGTTGTTTGACTTCCAAATTAAAATGGTTAATGTCGAAATAATAACGCAGCAGGGCTGGCTAGACGTACGTAATTTGCGAGCACCGCTCTCAAAGCTCTGTATTAAAAAAATTCAGATTTAAATGTTCATATTACACCGTTGTTAGGGCTAACGGAAAGGAGAGGTATAGATCCAATTCATAATAAAATGGGAACTGACACAGAACGTAAAATATAAATGCAGTTCCATTTATAGAATACATATCTAGTATCATTTGAATTACATTGCTTATTTATGCTTATTATGAAAGGAACTTTTCCCTCTTAGCTTTTAAGCACGGATTTGAGAATATTTTTCTCAGATTTCACTGCTAATAATTACGGGGAAAAGTCTTTTTTTGAAAACATAGACGTGACTTATCAAAACTTAAATCATCGCCCTGGTTTCTGCTAAGTGAGCCAATATGCAGTTAGAAGTTAAAAATAATTTGAATTAATAACATTTCTTGCAGGTCATATATGTACGGATACGAAAATTTATGGTGAAAAAATTAATATTGTAAAAATTTAGCAGAATGAAAAAATGATCCGGAATAGAAACACCAAATATATTTTTTGAAAGGTTTCTAAAATTGTATGAAGAGCTTCCACTTTGTACTTTTATTTTCCAATACATTGGGGTTCGTGAAACGAAATTTGATTCGGTTTAATAAAGACATGGTATTATATGATAATTAATTTAAAATGAAGTATTATTTGTGGATTACTAGTGAAAAAAGCAAATTTATATCACTAGATACTACATTAAAATCTTACGTATATACTGTCAATCTCAATATTCTTTCGGACCTTCCAAATAATACAGTTGAATAAACCAGATCCCTTTGTTAATGACGGATAGATTTCATGCTCTGTTTTCAAATAATTTCTAACTAGGAAATAATTTGAATAATATACATACTTCCTTGAATGGTGCACAGCTAATTCAATATACTTGAGGCATTTCGAAATATTTTGTCAACTCATTTTAAGCGATTTATTGGAATGAGTACCACCTCATTCAAAATATTTTGCAGTTACAAGTAATCTACTAGAAAGACAACTGGACATAAGTTATAGCAGCGCTTCTTAAACTGTGTTCCATGAAACTCAGGAGTTTCTTGAAAAGCACTCTAGAATGCCTCGAGATTTACCTACTTTTCTTTCGTAAGATTCAAAAAGTAACTTAAAAAAGTAATAAAATTAACGCATCTTGTTAAAAAATAGGATAAGAATCAACCCTAGCTTAAACTTACTTATTTGGATAGTCGAACAGTCCGACGTCGTGAGTTGTGAGCTCGACGTCGAGGCAATTTTCAGTATTTTATAGTATCCCGGTATTGGTAATTCCTGGGCTCAATTCTTTATTGATTAATTCTACATGGGGAATCCCTTAGATCTAGAAGTATAAGAGAATCCTCCAGTTTTAAAAATACACAGGATTTAAAAATACACTGCAGTATAAAAGGAGGTTGCGAGAAGGCAGGCATGATAGTTACTTGTTGATGTGTCTTATAAAATATAAATTACTCATCGCATTTTTGTAAATTTTAAGTAATGTTTATTGGTTTTTATAACATCACATCAGCATATTCTTTCATAAGATTAGAAGTAAAACATAACATATGCAGGGGCCATAAGGTAAATTATAAGAAAGTTAACCCAGATTAATAGACAAATGATATTTATTTTTCAACAATTCCGTACCCAGATACAAAAACAATCAAAATTACTGCTACATTCTATCATACCACTGTCGGAATCAGTAACGCTAGTCGTGATACTGGGAATTTTACAGTGTGTGCAGCTCTATAAAAATATTGCCCTGAAAGCAGTTCCGTAAAATTACATCAAGTAAGATTCTCAAAAGAGAAAATTTAATAAATGTAGAAAGAGTGAATATTTTCTTCTGTATTTGAAATTTCAAGTCCTAATGGATTGGAATATGAGATGAACTTCATAATACAGCTAAAATGGACGCAGTAAATGCAAACTAAAAGTTCAGAAGAGCTAGAAAAATAACGATAATAATACACATACAGGAATACATGTGCATAAATTACGTTGGGAAATTTAAATCACTTAAGAGGTGTGTGGCGTAAGGAATTAATTCTTTGTCTTCTTGTAGTATTCCGTATTCAGATAAGTTGAAATTCGTGAGATGGTTACAAGCAGTAACTTCTTATATAACATTCTATTGATTTTGCTGAGAAACTTATCAGTTGTTCCAATATTTAGGTTCTCGTGCAGTTTGTGATTGCTGACATAGAAGTGTGCGTTAGTAATGATACGGAGATGTTTACTTTACACCTATTGGAATTTGAGATGATCAGTTTTGGTAAATGTAGTCCAAACTGGTGATGCATAGGTAAGGACCGGTCACTTTACTAAGCTACAAAAGTGCTATTTCTCTCTTAAATTTAATTTTAAAAATTTGCCAGTAATTGGAAAAAAAGGATGGCGATGATTTTTTGTGGCTCTTTTCTTAATCTTTTCGATATGATGCTTCCAATTTAGCTTGCTATTGAAATGAACATCCAGATACTTGGCTTTGCGAATTTTTAAAATAATTTCATTAGAGTCAGTCTTTTCTTACGTAAAATATTCATATGTTTTTAAGAATAGTTAACAACTGAGATTTTTAGGCATTCTCCAATTAGTGCACCAGTTATAATATTTGTCATTCACTCTTGTAGTTTTCGGATGACATGATTTCTTTTTACTGATTTGACTGCCAAGGCAGTGTTATCAACATAACAGCCTATGAAGTAATTTGTGCAATTAACTGGTTTGGAAAAAATCCATCATGTAGGAGAGGTAGAGGATAGAACCTAGGATGAGCTATTTGGAACTACAGCACTAACTCCTAGCAAATCTGACTGTGCTTTACCAATAGTAATTATAAATTTCCTATTTGTAAGGAAGGACGAGTATAGTAGAGTACAATGTCTTGACAGAAATTCATATTTATTAATTTATAAATTAATCCCTCAAACCAGACTCTGTCGAGTGTTTTTGGCACATCCAGCACGAGTAAGGCAATATTGTGACTATTATGTAGAGCCGCTTCAAAAGCTCAACAAGCCTTACTAATTTTTGGTAGGAGATAGATTTTTTCGGAAGCTGATTTCTTCAAGTGGTAGAAATTCAAGATATGGTTGCATTCCACAGAGAATAGTTCTTTCAAGACGTTTTCCTAACCCTGATAATAAGCTAATGAAGCATTCTACCAATTTTCTTCCAGCCGAAGTATTATCCTATCACATGATCTGCAACAGATGTTAAATTTCGCTTTGTGAGTCACCGTTATTTATTAGACACCACGTGATAGGTGCCTAATAAATAACGGCATATAACCATAGCATATAGAGATAGGCCTAGACATTGTATTACCAATTTATTTTAGTTTCATATTTCGCTGTTAACAATATTATCAGCGTGAGTAACAATTTAAACTTTATTTGGCCTTAAAAGGTGCTATCGCTCTACGTTTTTGCTTTAAAATAATTTTTGGCATTTTATTGCAGGATGGAAAAGTTTCTTAAAAAAGCACTCTAAAGTGTTCTACTGCAGATTCTTCTACTTCAGACTTAAACATTAGTTCTTTTCCTGAAGGTGATGAAGGTGTTTAAAATAGAGTGATTCAAATGAAACTGCTCCAAAAAGTTAGGCAAGTTAAGTAATCAACCCCGAAATGTTAATAAAAATTTAGGAAGTATGATGAAAGTTAGATACTTTAGGGTTCATGTGCAATAATGGTAATCCTCAGTGCATAATAAACAGTCAAGTTCTGTAAATAGCTCTTGGCTCTAGCTAAAATGCGTCCTCATTTACAATCTGTTAATGGCGAGCTTAAAGGAAACAATCTTGAATTCTTCTTTCGAAACTCTAACGAACTCTTAAAAAAGTTTATAGTTTAAGTCATAGAAGTGGTGAAGGAAAAAGCAACTGAGGCTTCTTACATGGGTAGCTATCAAGCAGCTCAAAGCGGGGAAGCCCACTCAGTTGCGAAATATCTTATGAAACCTTCCGCTACGGAGATTGCAAAGTATATGTCAAGTGAAAAAAAGCAAAAGGAATGGCTAAAATCCTATATTCGAAGGACATGGTAGCGCAAGGCAACAGAAATTTAATATCCGATATAAAGAATGAACTTACATTTCGTCTGAAATTATACAAATTTTCATTACAAATGGATAAATCTAATGAGGAAATTGGACTCGCAGTATTAATCGTCATCATTTGGTCATATAACGTTTATGACGTCATTATGCAGTCGTTTATGACGTTTATAACATTTTGGTCATATAATTGTCTACACATGAAAACGCGTTATTGGAGGAACTTCTGTTATGTAAATCTCTTGACAAGAAACATAATTTCAAACATGAATTGTACCGTCTCCACCTGATAGAAATTAGAGTCAGATAGATGCTACAAACTGACGGTATACTAAGAAATACCTTGTGTTTTTACTTATCTTAAACAATGCGGATTTATTTTCTTATTGACATCTATATAGTGCATTAATAAATATTTATCTTAACCAAGTTCTGAATTAAGTATTTGTATAGGAACACTGCTTACATGTAGAATTTAAAATAGAAGTTGGGATCTGAGAGTAACTTTGGCACTCAAAATTTAACAAATTGCATTTCTTTGCCAATTAATTCAAAATGTTTTCTATTGCAATCCACAGGACGTTTCTTTGATCCTGTCGGATTATATGGCCTTTCACTATAGGGACAAAATGCTTGATTCAGGAAATCTGGTCTGCTAAAATCGGCTGGAACTATGAATTACCATCTTATCCTAGTTGTAAATGAAAAGCCTGGTGTGAAGAAATTGAAGAGCTGAACTACCACAGGATACCCGTTACTCATTAGGGGGCATATTAGATGTAGATGGGAAAGAAAGAGAACACTGCTTTTCCCATACTGGTCTGAAAGTATGGGATTATATAAGGCAATTATATAAGGCAACTGATTATATAAGGCTGTAGGGTTTATATTTATTTTAACTAACATTTATTTTAAGTTCATATTCCTTTCCTGTTTAGCCTTCATTTTTCCCCTAGAAATGCCCGTGCCAGAGTATGTAAATTGCAGTAGCACGCGCAGTTTATTCAAATTTAGCGGAAGCTAGTTGAGTTAAATAGTAGACGAAACGAGCGTGAAAAAGTCTTGCTTTGAACCTACGCTGGAGATGTTCCTTGGTAGAATTTAAATCGGAGCGTATCGGCCTGTATGCCTAGCCTTGCAGAAGTGCTAGATTTCAACAGTTAAATCAGTAATCTTGCTGAATATCAGCGATAATTAAAAACGCGGTTAGTTAAGATCTCAGAGCCTCGTCGGTAGTGTTTGACATTTGTTCATCTAGTTTCTTATTTTCAGTTTTACCTTACTTTTAGTTCAACCGCCGAGTTGGCGCAGTTTGTGAGCGTCGAGGAGACGCAGTTGTAATTCTAAAAGTACAATCAAACGTTTTGTGTACGTTTTTGTGACTCACTATCCCAGTGACTGAGAAGTTGGGCCAGAGAGATCTTACAAGGCAACTGGCTGTCGAAAGAATATTATTTCAACGCGGTGCTGATTATAAGGACGGTAATAAGAATGCTAATGATAGAACTGGCAGTGGAATTTACATAAAATCACAAAATCAAGAAATAAAAGTTTTAGTGAAGAGTCCCAACCTATGTTCTGTCTTTCGCAGTGAGCTAATAGTCATAAATTAAAACCTTAATTCTCTTGCGACACTCACTGATGGATAAAAAAAATTTGATCATCTCTGTTAGCATACGTTCTACCCAACATTTGGCCTGTTGGCGTAGTGTGAGAGATAATATAGGAGTGAATATTCTAAAAACGCTGAAGACCCTTTTCTTGTCTCATCACATCACCTACAGTGAATTCCTTCTTATGTTGACATCTTCAGTGAGATTGCAAACACCCTGGCTTAAGGCTGGTACTTGTGCTTTCTGCACCCCTCACCTATATGGAGCATATTTTCCATGATTAAGTGCATATTTTCCATGATTAAGCTACTTAGCTTGTTCCACTGGTGCACTTCTGGTGTCAAAGTAATCGGCCGAGTGGCTCTGTGGCACTTGATTGCAACAGGCAAGATCAAACCACCCTCACCCGCTTCGTCAGTGGTATCTTAGACATTTGACATTTTTGAAGGTCCCAAGCATTTTGAAATCTGCACCAAGTGCTCTTCTGAGCAAGCTGCACCTGATCATATTCTTGCTTGCCTGGATTCTCTAGGCGTGATCTTAGTGAGGATCCATTGTTGGATCTGGATTTCTTTAACGTGCACTACATCAAGGACCTAGATTAGCGCTATTAGTCTTTTGGGGATGATCAACAACAATAACATGGATATGTATTATATCTAAGAATAGGTTTGAACAATGGAATTTTTCAAGTACTTTTTTGGTATAACGGTAGAGCTGTTTCTGAAATCCTTTACAGAAAGTTGCGTGTTCAAACCACCTCTGGGTCACTAAATGTGGTTTACGTCACCAGACTCCACACTTCTCAGAAGGAAAGCCAAGAACTTTAGCAAAGCATAAAATTAACTTTATTTAAAATTTGAAAGCAAAATACGAAACTAAATATATGGTGATGAGCCGATACCAAATGTCGACCACGGACGAACCGGAATAGTAATGTCCAGGTGCTAGAGAATCCCTTCCGCGAAAAGGTCAGTTTTATGCGCGCAACTATCGTGTGTGCGTACAGGTACAGCGCAGTGAACACGAAAACTGCATGCAAATCTATTATATTAAAATCCGTGCGCGTCTGTGTGTTTGTTTGTTTGTGTGTTTGTAAC
>KK114833.1:0-46598 GCA_000611955.2 Stegodyphus mimosarum
CTTCCTGTCTGAATAATTTGCATTTAGCGGGACTCAGCTGCAGATTGGCTTCTTTCAGTTTCTTAAGCACCTTTATAAGATTTTCCAAATGTTCTTCGAAACTCTTTCCGACGATGATGATGTCATCCAGGTATATCAGACAGGCTTCGTATGAAAGACCTTTTAAAACAGTCTCCATTAGACGTTCGAATGTAGCCAGCGCATTACATAGTCCAAACGGCATCACCTTGAACTGCCAAAGTCCTTGTCCTGTAGTAAATGCCGTCTTTTCTCGGTCATCAGGATGTATTTCCACCTGCCAATATCCACTCTTTAAGTCAAGTGTCGAGAACCACTTGCTTCCAGAAAGAGTATCCAGAATGTCGTCAATTCTAGGAAGAGGGTAATTGTCTTTCTTCGTAACCTCATTCAACCGGCGATAATCAACGCAAAATCTAGTTGACCCGTCTTTCTTCTTCACCAGTACGATGGGAGTCGTACCAGTCGACACGCCACTGTAGGCGCTCGTGTCTCTATTGCATTGTCAATGCAATTGCGGTCACCATCCTGACAGTCCGAGGTGTTGCAGACGCTATGGCACTGCCTGTGCAAAAACTTGCTCTCCTGCACAATAACCAGTGGAGACGATATGGCTGTCCTCTCAGCTCCAGTGGCCCGGGCCAAGGCCAACTAGATATCTAGTTGGCTTTACCTGGGCTCTCTGAGATCCTGCATGGCTATCGTTATAGCCCTCAAAGACGACTCATCGATTCCATATTCGCCTGTCAGTCTTGGGATCCCAAATGCCTGAGCAGCAATGTTGCGAAACAATAAACCCTAATCTCAATAAATCACAATCTTTCAGCTGTCGAATTCTGGCAGGAGTTATTCGTTCATAATACGGAAGAGTAATGTTACTTTTACTCAAACAACCTATGTTCAATTGCTATTTCTAAACGAGAAACCCGGTGTGCTAGCTGCCCATTTATACACAGTGCAGATGGTATTATTCATGCCTGCCTTGTGTGTATGAACTAGAATGCTCATTATTAATTATTTTCACATCCTACCATGTAGTACCTTCCAAGCAAATCTGACATTTGTTGCATGCCGCCTTCAACAGCTGATAGTTTAATATTAGTTTCAAAGAAAGCAATTTTCCAACCTATTTGGGCAGATACTCAAATAGGTTGGAAACATAGTCTCAAATATGTACTTTGTAGGTTGTACAATCATGCTTCTGGTATCATTGGTTTCAATTTGACAATAATTTGAACTTTGTTCTGAATACGACACATTAGATAAATACACTGCCTACCAAAAGTTAAGAAACAGCATTTTTTCAAAGCTCACTATTACAAAAATATTAATAAAGTTTAAATTCACAGTTTATATGCATGATAGTAACGAGGTTTAAGAAAATATATCCAAAATCAATAGCTACCTCTTTTATTTTATAGAAATGAATACTTATACGGGAGTTGGAAGAAAAATGCGAAAATTGTAATTTTTGTTGATCATCAGTTGTTATTACAATTCCGTGAACAATATCCAGGAGAGTCTAACAATCTCCAAGAGAAGTCGTTTGCCCGATTCGTTCAGGTGGTGGGCGATCGGATGGACGCGAATGGGGATGTCACAAGCTGATGTTGCTAGACGTCTCAATGTCTCTCGTAGTGTGGTTCTCTGACTATGGAATCAGTTTGAATCCTAAGATTCTGTGTCTGGAAGACATGTTCCAGACAGACCTAGAATTACTACACCTACGGGAGACCTTATTTAGCTCGAAAGAGAAATAACATTACATTACTTCGGCCCGAAGGAGGAGTAACATTACTGTGCCTCAGCTCATGGCAGATCATTCAGTGGCAGCAGGAGCAAGAATCTAAGCTACTACAGAACGCAGACACCTGCACAATACAAGCCTGTATGCAAGACGACCAGTTGTTTGTGTCTCCTTCACCCGAGGACACAGAGGTGCCCGTTTATGTTGGGCCAGAGAACACGTTTCCTGGACCAGTCTCAGTCAACAATGAATGTCTGTTGTCTTCACAGACGAGTTCAGGTTCACATTCGAGCGACTGAGGTCGTCAACTAATCTGGAAAGAACAACGCACCAGATACAAGCAATCCCACAGTTACAAAGGTGTTGGAAGAATGGTTTGGGCTGGAATCTTTCTCGGTGGTCACACTGACCTGTATGTATTCCATGGAGGAACTTTGACCGGTGTGAGATATCGAGACGAAAAGAGCATCTTTAGGGCTACCTTGGGAGACAGGTTACTGCTTTAAGTCCTTCTCCAAGGTCGTTAGATGAGCTTGATCAAGGATTACTCCGTGTCTTGTCGTTGCTTCCCATTTCTCTGACCGAAAACTTAATTGACAGCATGGAACCTCTCTGCCGCCAATGTATTGTAGCAAGGGGTGGACACATTCCTTATTAGAACCCATTTTTTCTCAAAAAACTGTGATATACCGTTTCTCCAAGACTGGATTTCTCCGCAAAGAGTGCAATTTTTTTGTTGCAATTCATGTTTGTGTTGAACTTTAGAAACATTCTATGTCGCATTCATTAAAGAACTGTTTAGTGAACATGTCCTGTAAATTTCTTGTTTCTATGTTGCTTCATTCTCAAATTAGGCATAAAAAACATGCTGTTCCTTAACCTATGGAGGGCAGTGTATTAGGACCAATGAAAGGAAATAATGTGATTGAAGCAATGCAAGGTCACCAAAAGGTACATACCACTAGTAAGTTACCATTAAAATCTAGAATTACCAAAACATATAACAATTGATCCTGCAGTGTTTTGATCTGCTAGCATCATTAAACTAAGAATTGTGTTCTCTATCATTATAAATAATGCTGTATGATATGTGATATCTCTATATTTATTATAAATATTAGTGGTATATTAAAAAATTGTAAATATTGATTGCCTGTGAAAAACTTACATTACATACCATTGTAGACTTTGTTTCATTTAACTACAATAAAATGTGCAAGGGACATCTGCCTAATGGAAGGGATGCCTTTGTAGAGGAATTTTGAGATACAGGCTTATATTAATGTTACATGTAGAGAAAGTCATGAAAATGCTGATGCAGCCAGCCTATTTGCAGAACATTTTAAATGGATCAAACTACCAGTACTCAGTGCTCATATCAAAAAGGACACTGGCAAACCCATATTAGTGTAGATATTTACAATTAGATGAATCACAATGCTCAGAAGAAGTATGCCAAAACAAAGAATGCATACTTACTTACATATTATCAGCAGCATTTTGTACTGGAACTAAACTGAATATCATTCTGTGTTACGCTGATATAATATGCAGTTATCAGTAGCGTCTTCTCCTTTACTATTTTTACTTGCAAATCTACAAATCACAGAAACATCTATGCTAAGATATCCATGACTGATTATTAATCATATTAATAGCCAAATAAGATGCTTAAAAGTTTTATCAAGTTATGTGTATTCATAATCTCAGAGTTCACATCATTAAATGACAAAATTAAAATTTTTAGATGAAAGAGGAATTGGAAAATATGTTTACATAAAGGTCACATTTTGAAAAAGCATAAATTTGAATTAAGAAATTAAATTCAAGCTAAAGTATTAGTTAAAAGAAAACATGCTTATAGAAAATTCTCTATATATTTACTGGTTAACAATAATAATCTGTTACAAAATATCTGTACTCATTAATGTGTGGCTATATGCAGATACTCAAAAACAGTGATAATCTGCCACTGGGTCTCTCACTGGGTCTATCACACGGCCGTTTGTTTCGCAAGGACAACTGTTTGGGACAATTTTCTGCCTTGTCACGTGATATACAACAGCCAATCACCATAGATCACTTTGGGGTCAACATATAAAGGGGAAACTGGTTCTACGCGAGGGCTACCAAAATTAGCTATTTTTAGCGTGATGAAGGATTCGGAGCTGATAGCTGATTGGTTGAAAACGAACAACCTGCAATTTTTTCCGAATGGAAGGAAAAAATCGCGCGTCTTTCTTTCAATAGTAAACCAGGCAGAAAAGTTGCTCACAACAGTTGTTCGTGTGAAACAAACGCCGTGTCATATGGGCCTTAATGTATTGATATCATAAGAAATAACTTTTTAAGAGATTTTAAATGAGTGATATACAGGGTATTCTTTAAAATAGAGATAAATTAAAGGAAATTTACTGCTTCTCTCCATATTTCAGAGAAGCAGTAAATTTCCTTTAATGTTATTAATTCCTTTAATGTTTTAATGTTATTAGTCCAAAGGGGCTTTATCCCTGAAGGACTATTGTTTTCGTTTTGCGACGAAAACATTGAAAGTCTGTATCACTTTTCAAACTGTTGCCACAAAATATTGCAGCCCTGTATTATATTTAAAGAAATTAAATAATGAAGAATGTGCATAAATGTATGTATGTTTCTCGCATTGTGATAAAACGACGGTACGTAAAGCCATCGAATTTTGAATGCCGTAATCCTGCTGCGAATATAGGCATCTGGAAGCCCAAATTTGAAATTCTGAATTTGTTTTATTAACGATTTCATATTTTGTAAAACTTTAACGAATTTTTTATTAACAAACTCAAGGATTTCAAAATGGACCAGGAATTGCTTATGTAAAGCAAACTTATCTGGAAGAAAATAAATACACTGTTTGGAAAGAAAGAGAATAGATAAAAAATTTGAGTGAATTTGAATAAGTAAGATTGCGGGTGAAGGAATATTAGGTTCTAATATAATTTAAACGGCAATAAACTAAACTTTTCTCTTACAATAATAATAATGTTTAGATACTGGTAGTTGAGCAAACAAACCTCAGGCAGTTCTTACTGGTGACCGAAAGAGATGAAAGGCAGCTGGCCCGAACCGTTCACAGCAGCAGAAGCGCAAAAACACGGTTCATTGCAGCTGGATACTGTTTAGACAAATCACATACGCGAATGCACAACACAATGAATGCAAAAGAAGGGTGTTAACACCACAAGACCGACAAGAATGCCTACGCTATTACCGATAAATATTAAACTAGCACCGGAGTTCCCGACTCGGCAATGAGCCATTCAGTATTGAATGTTGTGACACAAATACTATCTAAAAATAATCTAGCGATCACTCAGTCCGAGTCAAACTTGATAGTATCATTACAAATCCCTACCGCGCCTGAGCGCGCACTTAACAGAACGGGGTTCTAGTCCTGTGAAGGCAGCTAATCTTCCCCTGTTCTACTCCCAACATATACACAGAATAAGTGAGCAGTTTGGGGAGGTCAGGCCCAATTAGCCGCATAAGCAGAGCAGCCAACTCATGCATTGCCGCCTCTCGCCTAAGTCGACGGAGGATCCACGGAAAGGTACTGATAAACAGAAAAAAACGGTTTCTGTTGGCCTAGGAGCACTGAAACTGGACTCCTGACGACTGAAAAAAATTTGCTTGTTCTGATGAATCTTTTTTCCTGCTCTGTATAGATGGTAGGGCCAGAAGATTGCGCAACGGAATTCATAGATCCCTCTCACTTAAGGACAACTGTTCACTGACAGCAATGAATTTATGATCTGGAAACTATTTCTCTGCAGTACAGTATTTTCATTGATAAGTCTGAAAACAGATATTATCACTACAGCTTACCTCAGCATCGCTGCTGATCACATTCACTAAGGACCAGCGTTGGAGCCGGTGCAGCCGTACCGAGCGGTAGACCTTAGGGAAGACAAATTTTTTAGAGTTTAGGGAGGCACTGGGGGGGGCAGAATTAAAGATCGCAAAGACTGCACATTGCGGCAAAGAACTTAAAATTGGCTCTGCATATATAGATGTAAGTTTATCTGATTCTAATGTTAACTTTCAAAGCGATAGTCACCGTGCATAACTGATCTCAAATTGGCTAAAGAGCATACTACGGAACACAAACAATTTCCGTGCCAACTCAATTCTTTGGTTTCCGTCCTATCAGCATTTGTGAAACAAAATGGAAACATTATAATTTCAAAACTTGCTGAGAGATTGTTTAGTTTTTGATTGTTCACCAGGTTTATGCGCGTTGTCAGATGGTTGTATCTGGTATCCTAACACGCTCCACGCATATTGCGTTTGAGAAAAAATTGAAGATTTGGCAAGCAAAACGGAGGTTGTAATATTAAACAGACATTCTTTGGAGGCTCTAGCCGAGTGCAGTTGGCTATTATTTTGCTGAAGGATGATCTCTGATGAATGTGATAATTTTGGCAACACAGAAGTTGGTACGATCTTGTCCATAAATCGTTGGACTCTTAAAGTGCTGGGAAAGATCAATGAAATTTGGTTATTATTGACTTTGGCTGCCTAGATAGTAATGCCAATATAACAGAGGTACGGTTCCTTTACGTTGGTAAAGAGTGCACAGCTCACTGGGACTTCTATGCTGAATTAAGGTAAGCCAATTTTCTTCCACATATGAATCCAATCTAACGAAAGTCATAATACATCGCAGAACATTATCCAGTTCTAATCCGATACTTTCGAAAATTATCAGCCGCAACACCAGAATAAGCGTTGCTCTCAATCTCCTGTGGGGCCGGCGATGGTGGAAAATCGGTGAAAATACTGGCTTGGATCTATACTTAGGCAGTCTCGTCCACGGTGGTATATAATTAGTCTTCACAGGACTAGAACCTTCGTTCATTCAGAGGATGGTTTAGGCTCCGCAGGGACCATATGGTTCTGTCTTGTCTGCCTCTTGACTATGGGGTCAGAACATAATTAGATAGGCATTTTCATTGGGTGATTGGCTCTATTCTGTCCTCTGCTGAAGAACTGACTTAGCGGATGGAACACCACATCAAATATAGTCATTGCAACCGGAGTGGTACCCAGTTGCAAAGCTGACTTCGTACTTTTATTGACTGAGAGTTATCTTTCGTCCAATACTATAAAGCCCGAAGGGGACCGCGGGAGTGAATGGTTTCCTGGAGATCGGACGATTTTTTTCTGAAAGGTAATAACCAGGCCAGAAACTCGTCTCCGATGTTCTATCCTGCTGTCAATGTTTAGGAGTTATGGATATTGCAAAAGACGGCGAAAATTCAAACCACCTTTTCTTGTAATACATTTTTTAAACTACATGTCTACAGTATGTAGGTAAGTGATGCTGAATTGCAGGAGCTTTCAACTCATTTGCAGTAACTCTTGCTATCCCACGATTCTTCCCAGAAACTGCCATTCTAGCTCTGCGTCTGTCCTTTTGGTGATTCTAAATGCCTTATTGTAATGCCTAGTAACAAAAAAGTTCTAATTGTATTGCACTCTAGACAGAATTCAGTCAGGGACTCTGCACCTAGTGGGATGCATTAGGCAGCCACTGAGTACATAATACGCCCATATATAGTTCGGATCGACGGTAATTTGAACGCAGATCGGTACAATTCTGACAGCTTACGTCCAGTTGTTGTGCCCTATCTTTGAGGCCTGCCAAACGCCATCTTCCAACAAGATAATGCACGACCACATATTGCACATTGTGTTGTGACCTTCCTAGGCATACAGGTTATTTGATTGCTGCCCTGGCCTGCACAGTCTTCCGGTCTGTCATCCATTGAAATCATCTGGTCATGGGTTGCTGAGAGACTGGCCCGCCATTCTTCTCCAGCTAATGATGATGACGTGTGGCATAGACTTGAAGCAGCAGGGAATGAGTTGCCCATTTCTGTCATCCAAGCCCAGTTCGACTCCATGCCTGACGGGGTTAAAGCCGTTTTTGCTGCCAGAGGTGGTAGCTGTTTCTACTAATTTCGCACACCTGTAAACCCCGAAACTGCTTACGAATTTAATCGTTTTGTCTTCATGCCATACTCTTTACGTACAACAAATACCTTTCTTGTATTGGGCTTTCTTCATAGTGTTACTATTTTAACGGCCAACAGTGTACTATTAAAGGGTTCCCAGCCGTAACAAGTTAGGTTGAAATTTTATCCCGCCTACCTAGCGGGATTTTTTGATACTGAACTGAAAAATATTTCGTTTGAAGCACTGTTTCTCGTACAAATTCTCCAAAGAACCGGTTTTCGCATTAAGTCAACCGATCAGATATCCCGATTGTAAGATGTTGAACCAAAGCGCCTGTATACGCATTCTATTATTGCGTCTTCAATTACGGGTGCAATCAATTTTATTTCGTCAGTGTAATAAGTATTCATATGGAATAACACTGGAGAAGTTTATATTACTTGTACAATCTACGTTGATTACTGCTATATTATTATGACCAGTTTTGGTTGAAAATCTATAATTACTGAAACTGAAATAAAGAAATTAAACATAACCTTAAATATTATGTAGGATGAAACACAGAAATTAATCTTCTCATCATTCTGTATACTGACAATATTTCTGTTAACTCGATGGCGGTTGGATTCGGATCATTTGTTAGTCCAAAAACATTTTCAGAAATGGCGCATAAATCTAAAGAACTTGACCAAGCTTTACATTTCTGCCTTCGGCCGTAGGTGTTACTGATCAGTTTCCAGATATTTTACATTCAGATTTGATTTCGTCAGCAATTAATATGTACTGTCTTCAGCTACAAACAGGAATATATTCTCTAATCCCTTAAATAGAGAGTTTATCTGTCTCTCAACTTGCTTGCAAAGGGTTATTGTTGTTGCATCTTTGATGACTTATCTTATCTTATATGACAATATTTTAAATTGCCGTTTAATTTGAGCTGTGTATGAATGGCAAGCTTTGAAATTGACACATCAGCAGAGACTGTGTCTTCCTGCGCACTGGCTATATTCTCAAATTGCACATATATTCTCCAAACACTAAAATTCATGAAATGTTTACGGCAGACCAGAAATTTTACGAGTCATTAATTTTAAGCAATATAACCTGCTTCTCATTCGGTCTAGGAAATTACTTTTCTTCCAGTCCGCAATTGCTAATTCTTTATCGATTTACTACATAGCACTATTGATTTATGTCATAGTGAATGAACTTCATTGCGTTTTTCTGTGACACACTTCGCTTATTTTGTGAGACTGCATCCCCTTTTTGTTTTCTAAAACAACGAACTGTTTGTGCTTTCTAAAACATGAAAGCTAAACTATTTATTGCTATATGCAGCAGCTTAATCAATATGGTTCATAAAAACGACTCACTTGTGCAAAGATTCCAATTTCAAAAAAGCTATTTTTTACTGTCATGCTTATACACATTAAGGTCACTTGAAATCCGTCAGTTCAAAAGTGCTCTGAAAAAAGTTGAAAAGTGTTTTTTGAAGAGGATCATTGCTTCCGTAAAAAGAATGGAAGTTTTATCTTATCTAGCGAAGAGATGCTTTACCTGGCGGATAAGAATCCAGAAAACAATCAACTTTTTTCCTGGGTCTACAGTGTCCTCACTCAGCCACTTGTCCGAGTAGTTCCTCATCAACCTGTATACCGGCTTCTTTATCCAGGGGAAAAATTCCCTTTCGTGACCCTGTATAATCTTTGAGTGAACTACATACCTCCTCATCCCAGTATGAACAATGTAAAGGACTATTATCCAAAACGGTACGTCATGAAAATGTGCCAAACTGACTTACCTGCAGAAAAGAACGTGGAAATTCAAACAGATCCTCTCATTTTGAATTTCCATGGCATGATCAACTTTTAACTCCTTCCAAAAAAGAAAATTTGGGAGGAGGCAAAAAAAAAAAATGGGTCTAGAAGGAAACGGGTGCATCGGGAAAAAAGGAATAACTTTTTTTCCAAATGCACTCTTTTCCTTCTTGACCCATTTTTTTATTATTTCTTTAAACCAATCTTGGACTCATAAGAGTATAAAATTTTATAAAGAACATTAAAGTTATAATCTAAGCAGGATCTTTTTTTCGATCTCAATGAAGAGAATTTATACAGAGTCCATTCTTGAAACAAATGGGCTGAGAAAAAGTTTTCTAAGAGCTGAAAGAAAATTTGTAACACATATAAAAAAACTTTTTGTTAATTTTATAATGTCTTTAGACATTATGAAATTAACGTTTCCCCTTTTCGGATTCCATTGTAGGAAGTCTATCATTAAAAAGAAACTTTTTGTCTAAAAAAATGATGTCTTGTATTCCAATGTTTTTCCCATAGGTAAACATTGAAAAGTAAGACATCATTTTTTTAGACAAAAAGTTTTTTTTTTTTTTTTTTAATTACCTCCAAGAATGGAATCCAAAAAGGGGAAACGTTAATTTCATAATGTCTAAAGACATTATAAAATTAACAAAAAGTTTTTTTTTAAATATGTGTTTCAGATTTCATAAAAGTTTTTCCAGTCAAAATTAATTGCCTATCTTTAAAAAATGTCAGTCTTGGAAATATTTTGGCTTTTTAAAATTATATTGTTATGAAAACTATTTAAAGAAATATTTTTACATAGTCGGTTCTCATCAACTCCTTAAAAATGGATGACTGACCCCGAAGGCCTGAATTTACATTCTTTGTATAAACAAGAGAGAATTTTCCAGAGTCTATTTTTTCTCTTCTGGTAGGTGAGAGAGTTTTCTATAATACTCTTCTGTAGTAACGTTTGGAATTTCTAAAAAAAATATATGTTTTCTCTAAGATATTTTTCACTGAGATTTTCTCTTGAGATATTTTTCAAATTTTAAAAAAATGGGTAAGTTGTATTTCATATATTGTTTTAAATCATAAAAATGGATTTGTGTTTCATATATTGTTTTAAATCATAAAGTGTCATCTAAAACTTTGTTCATTCTGTTTTAAGGTTTCCTCTGATTAAAAAAGAAATTCATTTTTTTACAAATTATATATATTTAATTAAACCTTATTAAATACATTTATAAAAATTACATAACAAAATTCTCTAGATTCTGTTTTGGTCCAGTCCATTCTTAAAAACTAGACACAACCTTTTGGTCCCACTGAAGTCTTTAGGGTTCGTCCCAACACTCTTCTGGTTCCTTTGGATCGTCCCAACACCCTTCTGGTTCCTTTGGGGGTTCAGCCCAACATGCTTCTGGTTCCTTTGGATTGTCCCAACACTTTTCTGGTTCCTTTATGTGTTCAACGTCAGCCCAACATGCTTCTGGATCATAATTAGGTAGATTGTGGGGTATTTGACCCCAACTAGAAAAATTACGATTTGAAGAACTGGAAGAATTACGATTAGAAGAATCTGGATTTTCTATAGACGGTAAATTGTCCCATGATTTGATAAAGGCGTCAAAATTTCCTGAGGAAGGATCTTTTTCTAACTCATCGAAGGCTCGGTCAAACTTTGTTGCTGGCCCGTCTAGATGGATCTTTTGGATATGGAAATCTTCTTCTATAATGTGCCATTGATAGTTGCGCGTTTTGTTTTCTGCACAAGGAAAAGTTTTTTCATCGGCTGGTGTTTAGCACATTTCCCTCGATATTTCCAAATGATTCCACCTGGCACAGATATTTCTGTTATGGGCTTATCTTTTAAGAGTTGGGCAAAAAAGTTTGCTTTTACATATCCTAAGATATAAATGGAGGAGAAATTATGGGTTAAAGATTTAAGAATAGAAGAGAGATGATTGTAGGGAATGTGGCCGTCATTCCATCGAAGTCCGTGTCGATTTCGGGTTAGCCAGGCGTTGGTTTTTGATTTTTAATGCTGAGTTGATTGAAAGGGTGAGGAGGTCCAAACATCAAAGATCCCACCATCGAACGATCTTTTGTTGCATATTCTAATTCTTTCAGGATGAATTCTCCCTTCTTGTGGCTGTAGGATTTGAACCCTTCTAAATCGAGTACGATAAAATTATCAGCCATTTTCCACAAAATAGGATTTAAATGGAAAAGTAAAGAGTAGAGAGGATTACTAAAAAATGAATTAATTTTTTTAAAGTTTACTAAAAATGGATTAAAAGCTTAATATAATAATATTTTGAAAGCTTAATAGATTAATAATATTCTAAAAGCTTAATAGACATGGATTTTAAAAGTCATAGTGTTTTTAAAAAGCTTAATAGAATAATATTTAAAAAGTCATAATGTTTTTAAAAAGCTGAATAGAATAATATTTAAAAAGGCATAATGTTTTTTAAAAGCTTAATAAACATGGGAAATGACTTACCAGCTCAGTTCAAGTAGTCCTCTGAAGAAAACTCTCGTGAAACACGCTCTTTTATACTCGCGAAATGATTATTTTTATCTTTTTAAAAAAATGTTTACATCATTGAGACCGTATTTTTTGTTTAAAAAATTAAAAAGGACTAATCTTGATGATTAGAAAGCTAATCTTGATGGTTAACGTAAAGGTTGAAAAAAATTTGAAAAGCTAATCTTGATGGCTAACGTAAAGGTTGAAATAAATTTAAAAAGCTAATCTTGATGGTTAACGTAAAGGAGGAAAAAAAATTTAAAAAGCTATTCTTGATGGTTAACGTAAAGGTTGAAATAAATTTAAAAAGCTAATCTTGATGGTTAACGTAAAGGAGGAAAAAAAATTTAAAAAGCTATTCTTGATGGTTAACGTAAAGGTTGAAAAAAATTTAAAAAGCTAATCTTGATGGTTAACGTAAAGGTTGAAAAATTTTAAAAAGCTAATCTTGATGGTTAACGTAAAGGTTGAAAAAAATTTAAAAAGCTAATCTTGATGGTTAACGTAAAGGTTGAAAAAAATTTAAAAAGCTAATCTTCTCGTAAAGGTTGAAAAAAACGCTAATCTTCTCGTAAAGGTTGAAAAAAAACGTTAATCTTCTCGTAAAGGTTGAAAAAAAAATTTAAAAAGCTAATCTTGATGATTAATGTAAAATCCCCTTCTGGTTCCTTTGGATCATGCCCTTCTGGAATCTTTGGGGTTCAGCCCTTCTGGATCATAATTAGATAGGCCCAATTTTAAGAACTCTTTTTCTTCTAAACCCATCATTTTTTTTTATTACTTCTTGAAACCAATCTTGGGATTATAAAAGTATAAAATTTTATAAAGCCCATTAAAGTTACAATCTAAGCAGGATCTTTTTTTTCGATCTCAATGAAGAGAATTTATATAGAGTCCATTCTCAAAACGAACGGGCTGAGAAAAAATTTTCAGAGTAGAAAGAAAATTTGTAACACAGATTAAAAAAGAAAAAAAAAACTTTTTGTCTAAAAAAATGAAGTCTTGTATTTCAATGTTTTTCCCATAGGTTAACATTGGAAAGTAGGACATCATTTTTTTAGACAAAAATTTTTTTTAAATATATAATAGACCTCCAAGAATGGAATCCAAAAAGGGGAAACGTTAATTTTTATAATGTCAAAGATATTATAAAAATTAGCAAAAAGTTTTTTCTTTTAATATGTGTTTCAGATTTGATAAAAGTTTTTCCAGTCGAAAGTAATTGCCTATCTTTATAAACAGTCAGTCTTGGAAATATTTTGGCTATTTTGTTATAGAAACTATTTAAAGAAATATTTTTACATAGTCGGTTCTCGTCAGCCCCCCTAAAGTGAATGACTGACCCCGAAGGCCTGAATTTACCATCTTTGTGTAAACAAGAGAGAATTTTCATTTTTTCTCTGTCTGTTTAGGTAGATGGGGGAGATGTTTTCTATAAAACTCTTTTGTAGTAACTATTAGGACTCCTAGAAAATAAATTTATTTTCTTTAAGATATTTTTCTCTTGAGATATTTTTCAAATTTTAAAAAATGGATATTGCCATAAAAATGGATAAGTGTAGTGTTTCATATATTGTTTTAAATCATACCTCTAAAACTTTGTTCATTCTGTTTTAAGCTTTCCTCTGATTAAAAAAAATTCATTTTTTTTACAAATTATATATCTTTTATTTAACATTATTAAATACATTTATAAAAATTACATAACAAAATTCTTTAGATTCAGTTTTCATGGATCATCCCAATACAAGTCCATTCCTAAAAACTAGAGATAACTTTTTGGTCCCAAGGCTCACTGAAGTTTAGAGTCTTTAAAGTTTCATCCCAGTACTCTTCTGGATATTTTGAATCTGATTCATCCCATTATTCACTGGCTTCTGGTTCCTTTGGATCTGGTTCATCCCAGCATTCACTGGCTTCTGGTTCCTTTGGATCTGGTTCATCCCAACATTCTTCTGGTTCCTTTAAACATGCTTCTGGTTCATCCCAGCATTCACTGGCTTCTGGTTCCTTTGGATATGGTTCATCCCAACACTCTTCTGGTTCATAATTAGGTAGATTGTCGGGTCCCCAACTGGAAGAATTACGATTTTCTATGGACGACTTGTCCCACGAGGAGTCAAAATTTTCTAGGGAAGGATCTTTTTCTAACTGATCAAAAGTTGTTGCTTCTAGATGGATCTTTTGGATATGGAAATCTTCTTCTATAATGTGCCATCGATAGTTGCGCACTTTGTTTTCAGCACAATGAAAAGTTTTCTTCATGCTGAGTTGATTGAAAGGGTGAGGAGGTCCAAACATCAACGATCCCACCGTCAAACGATCTTTTGTTGCACATCCCAATTCCTTCAGAATGTATTCTCCCTTCTTGTGGCTGTTGGATTGGAACCCTTCTAAATCCAGTACGATAAATTTATCAGCCATTTTCCACAAAAAAATAGGATCTAGATATAAAAGAAAAGGGTAGAGAATATTTTTAATGGCATAATTTTTTAAAAACTTAATGGATCTTAAAAGCTTACTAAAAATGGATTTTAAAAGTTTAATAGATTAATACTTTAAAAGCTTAACAGATTAATTTTTTTAAAAGTTTAATGGATTAATATTTTAAAAATTTCTTGGATTAATATTTTAAAAGCTTAATAGATTAATGTTTTTAAAAGCTTAATAGAATAATATTTTAGGAGCTTAATAGATTAATGTTTTTAAAAGCTTAACAGAATAATATTTTAAAAGCTTAATAAAAATGGGAAATAACTTACCAGCTCAGTTCAAGTAGTCCTCTGCAAAAAACCCTTGTGGAACACGCTCTTTTATACTCACGGAATAATTATTTTTATCCCTTTAAAAAAATGTTTACGTCATTGAGACCGTATTTTTTGTTTAAAAAATTAAAAAGCACTAATCTTGATGACTAGAAAGCTTATCTTGATGGTAAAGGTTGAAAAAAAAACGCTAATCTTCTCGTAAAGGTTGAAAAAAAAATTAAAAAGCTAATCTTGATGGTTAAGGTAAAATTCCCCTTCTGGTTCCTTTGGATCATGCCCTTCTAGATTCTTTGGGGTTCAGCTCTTCTGGATCATAATTAGATAGGCCCAATTTGGAGAACTCTTTTTCTTCTAAAGCTATCATTTTTTGATTACTTCTTTAAACCAATCTTCGAATCATAAAAGTATAAAATTTTATAATTGCGATTAAAGTTACAATCTAAGCAGGATCATTTTTCAATCTCAAAGAAAAGAATTTATATAGAGTCCATTCTTAAAACGAACGGGCTGTGAAAAAATTTTTCAGGGTAGAAAGAAAATTTGTAACACATATTAAAAAAAAAACTTTTTGTTAATTTTTATAATGTCTTTGACATTATAAAAATTATCATTTTCCCTTTTTGGATTCCATTGGAAGCATATAATATACTTAAAAAAAGTTTTGTCTAAAAGAATGATGTCTTAATAACCAATGTTTTTCCCATAAGTTAACATTGGAAAGTAGGACTTTTTTTTTAGACAAAAAGTTTTTTTAATAATAGACTTCCAAGAATGGAATCCAAAAGGGAAAAGACATTATAAAAATTAACAAAAAGTTTTTTTTTTAATATGTGTTTCAGATTTTAGAAAAGTTTTTCCAGTCGAAGGGAATTGCCTATCTTTATAAACAGTCATTCTTGGAAATATTTTGGCTATTTTGTTATAGAAACTATTCAGAGAAATATTTTTACATAGTCGGTTCTCATCAACTCCCTAAAAATGAATGACTGACCCCGAAGGCCTGAATTTACCTTCTTTGTGTAGACGAGAGAATTTTCATTTCTTGTCTGTCTGTTTAGGTAACAACAACAACAACAATTTTGGCATTCCCCGTTCCGCGAATTTAATCGCACTACAGGTCCTACCCCCCGCAGAACCGAGGCCGAGGTTCAACCTCTTTCCCGGCCCCTTGAGAGGCAGGCGCAACGCACCCAATTTGGGGCGTCACTGGTCGTCAATTTGCTACCCACCGGTCGGTCGGGCGAGCCCGTCGCAGGGGATCATTACCCAGCATACCCAGGGCGCTACCTCCGGGCTACTAGAACCACTCTGCTCTAAAACCCCGGGCCGGCCAATAAATTACCTTTCCGGAGTTCTCAGAACCACCAGGTTCATAATTTGTATACCCCCGTGGCCGAGACTGCCTAGGTACAGATCCTAGCCAGTAGTTGCGCAGAGTTCTCTACGT
Organism: Stegodyphus mimosarum; assembly: GCA_000611955.2. NCBI lineage: Eukaryota > Metazoa > Arthropoda > Arachnida > Araneae > Eresidae > Stegodyphus > Stegodyphus mimosarum. The sequence continues at coordinate 16,310 of KK114833.1, forward strand.
CGACCCCCCGGGGGGGTCTGTTTAGGTAAGTGGGAGAGATGTTTTCTATAAAACCCTTCTATAGTAACTTTTAGGACTCTTAGAAATGAATATGTTTTCTCTTGTGATATTTTTCAAATTTAAAAAAAATGGATGTTGTCATAAAAATGGATAGGTGTTGTGTTTCATATGTTGTTTTAAATCATACATCTAAAAACTTTGTTCATTCTGTTTTAAGGTTTCCTCTGATTAAAAAAGAAATTCATTTTTTTTACAAATTATATTTCTTTTATTAGACATTATTAAATACATTTATAAAAATTACATAACAAAATTCTCTAGATTTTGTCTTCATGGATCATCCCAATACACCCCTCAGGGGTTCACTTTTGTGAGTACGGGTGTGACAATCCCGAGGTACCCTAGCCCTTCAGGGGATCATCTTCTTGATGTGTCAAATTTTAAATTTGACACCAAAAATTTGGGTGTCACGATCCTGGAGCCCCAGTGATCTGTCCTCTTTTCCGTCTCCTCTCCTCTGACTGTAACTTCTCTCTTTCTTTTCTCCCTCGTGGTTTTCCTCTTCGGAGGTTGGGGCTCGTTATGAGCAACTGGAACAATCCTTGTCTCTAGTTTGCATGTGGCGAGAAAACCGCCTGCGCGTTTGCCGTGCGCATCGACCCGTGTCGTTGGAAAGGAGGATCCTGGTAGTTGAGGGGCGAGGTACTGTCCCCAACACACTGCTTTGGCCTCTGCTTCAGCTAGACGGGCGGCACTTCGTTGTCCTCACGAGTGTCAATCGGCTGGTCTCCCGACCTTGTGTCGGCGGCTTGGGGATAAGCTCTCGGGAGTTCCTGCTTTCGGGAAAGCCGACTGTGGGACTTCAGTTTGCGTATAGGTCCGGCTAGCCCTAACACAGGAATCTGTGTTCCCTTGTTGGGCTCCGTGGTGGGCGGGGCGGTTGGACCCGAATCTTATTTTCTTCTCAATATGGCGACTCATAATATTTTCATTATTCCTAAATCAACTGAAACTACCAAAGTCCTTCAAAGTACTGAATCGTGCGAAACATCCACTGTAAAAAAACTGAGAACAGATGCAAATGCCAATAACCCTAAAAACTGTCCACGTTTCCTTGTCATTTCTAGCACTTCTGGCGAGCTGCAAAAGTTATCACCTTTTGTAATCAGCAAATACATTCAATCTTGTATTGGTGAGCCTAAGAACATAAAGCGTCTCCGTTCTGGAGACTTGCTTATAGATACGACATCGGCCACACAGTCTGCATCCTTACTTCAAGTAACCAAACTTGGGCAAGTTACCGTCAAAGTAACACCGCATAAAACTTTGAACTATCGTCGTGGTGTAATCTCGGAAATCGACCTTCTATACGTTTCCGAAGAAGAGATCGAATCCGAGCTTGCAGATCAAAATGTCTGTGGTGCTAGACGGATCAAGATGCGTAGGGAAGGTCAGTTGATTAACACGAAACACGTGATCCTGACCTTCAACTCGCCTGATCTGCCTAAGAATATTAAGGCCGGGTATCTAAATATTCCCGTAAGACCTTATATTCCAAATCCCATGCGTTGCTTCCAGTGCCAGCGTTTTGGTCATACCAAGAACTCGTGTCGTGGCAAATTGACATGCGCGCGATGTTCACTGGTAGGCCACGAGAGCGAAAACTGCTCCGCTGCGCCACTGTGCATAAACTGCAAAGGTGAGCACACAGCATTTTCCCGATCATGCCCAAAATGGAAATTAGAAAAGGAAGTACAGGCTGCCAAAGTAAATAACAACATCTCTTATGCAGAAGCTAGAAGGTTAGTACAAACCAATCAGATTCGACCAAACACCTCTTTTGCCGCAGCCGTTAAATCAACTAAGTCAATTGCAGTGCAAGTATCAGTCGGGACGCAAACACTTCCAATAAAAACACAGGAGACAAATAGTAAAAACAAAAAAGAAAAACCAACACATTCAATTCAAAACAAAGAAACAGTAGTTTAAAGCAAACCTAAAAACAAAACTCAACATAAAAATGATAAAAATAGAAGCCACAGCAATAGCTCACACGAAGCAATATCTGAATCAGATGATTCAGAGAGTATGGAACTAGAAGAGGGCCTGGAAATCCCCAAACATCTGCTTCCACGTAAAACAAAACAGCAACACCGAAGAAACAAACAGAAATCATAATGGCCACCCTCATCTCCTGGAACTGTCGCGGCTTTCACCGGAATTTGATCGATATAAAAAATGTTATCAATGCTCATCATCCTGTGTGCTTCGCAATACAGGAGACAAACCTGAAACTCGAAAAACCATCAAAACTTCGGAGGTTTTCTTTCGTCAAGAAAGATAATATTACAGGAGAGCGTGCCAGTGAAGGTGTAGGTCTCCTCACCTCTCTGGACTATCCATCAAATGCACTTTCTCTGACGACGTCTCTCCAAGTTGTCGCTGTGCAAATAAATTTGAATATTGTGCTTTCAATCGTCTCTTTGTATTTGCCTCCAAACGAGCACATTGACCAACAACATTTAAATGAGCTTGTAGAGCAGCTGCCTGAACCCTTTATCCTTATGGAGATTTTAATGGGCACAGTCCGCTCTGGGGAAATAAAGACACCAATTGAAGAGGAAGACAAATTGAGCAGCTAATTGAAGATCACAACCTTTGTCTTCTCAATAATGGGCAGGACACATATTTCCACGAGCCTACAAGAACTTTTCACGCCCTTGATCTTGCCATCTGTTCACCATCTTTGTTGCCCTTTTGTACTTTTAGTGTCGGGAATGATATTCACAACAGCGATCATTATCCCATTTTCGTATCTCTCTCACGAAGAGGAGCAAACCCCATGTCGAGATCCCCTCGTTTTATATATGAAACGGCAGACTGGGAACTCTTTTCTTCTGTTGCAGAGCTCACAGAAAAAATGGTAGAAGATGTGCATATCGATGAGGCAGTGGAAGCAATTACGTATGCTATCCTTCAAGCAGCTACGCTCTCTATTCCAAAAATATCAGGAAAATTGCCTAAATATTCCAAACCATGGTGGAACCACGATTGTCATTAAGCAGTGAGAAAACAGAGAAAAGCCTGGGGAATTTTCCTTAGGTACCCAACTGTGCGAAACCTTATAACATTTAAAAGAGTCAAAGCAAACGCGCCGAAAGTACGACGGCAGAGCCAGAGGGATTCCTGGATTTCATATGTGTCATCAATAACATCCTCTACGCCAAGTAACCGAGTTTGGGAGAGTGTTCGAAAAGCATGTGGAATTTATAAAGACCACTCACTTTCCTTTTTGGAAAAAGATGATCGAGTGATTAGCAGCATAGAAGAAATGGCGAATACTATAGGTGAGGCATTTGCTGCCGTTTCTTCCAGCAGAAACTACTCACCCGCATTTCTTTCTATAAAGCAGCGCTCTGAAAAAAATTCCATTGCATTCAACTCCTCCAACTCTGAGCTTTACAATAGAGATTTTACCATGTTTGAGTTAAAGAGAGTCTTGTTTCAGACACATAAGTCTTCTCCGGGTCGTGATGGCGTCAGCTGCGAAATGCTGAAGCATCTGTCCTATAAGTCACTGTCTGCCCTACTAACCCTTTACAATAGGATGTGGAATGAGCATACATTCCCCAGTGCATGGAAGAAAGCTGTTGTCATTCCGATTGCGAAGCCAGGAAAAGACCCGCGGAATCCCTCGAATTATCGGCCAATTGCCGTTACCAGTTGCGTATGCAAACTGTTTGAAAAAATGTTAAACACCCGCCTAGTGTATTACTTGGAAAAGAATAACATAATATCGCCTTATCAAAGCTGTTTCCGGAAGAGAAGGACAACTGTAGATAACATGCTCCTTTTGGAGACATCAATTCGAAAAGCCTTCATTAGAAGAAACCATCTTGTCTCTATTTTTTTCGATATTGAGAAAGATTACGATAAGGCATGGAGATATGGTTTCCTTCGTGATCTTCATGACAGTGGCTTACGCGGCAACTTACTTTTTCTAATTCAGAACTTTCTGATGGACAGAACTTTTTGGGTAAGGATTGGCTCTGTGATGTCTGAGATTTTTGAACGGGAAGAGGGTGTGCCTCAAGGCTGTGTACTAAGTGTAACTCAATTCAGTTTAAAAATAAACTCTATATTGAAAGAACTTCCTCCAACTATTTTAGGATGTTTATATGTTGACAACCTCCAAATTAGCTGTCGAGGAGCAGATATGAGACATATAGAGAGACGATTGCAGATCGCTTTGAACAGGATCCAAGAGTGGTCAAACAAACAAGGATTTACTTTTTCCGAACAGAAGACTGTGTGCGTGCACTTTTGTAGAAAAAGAGTTTGTTACATCCTGAACCTGAACTATATCTGAATGGATCAGCGATCCCGGTTGCGCCTGAAGCAACATTTCTAGGGCTGATATTCGATCGTAAACTGACTTTCCTTCCTCACGTTTTAAATTTGAGGAAGAAATGTATGAAAATACTAAACATTTTGAAAGTCTTGGCGAACACGTCCTGGGGCGCAGGCCGATGCTCTATGCTTCGTATATACAGAGCACTCGTCCGTTCTAGACTGGACTATGTCTCAGTTATATATGGATCCGCCCGGTCATCAGTGTTGATTAAATTAGATCCTGTTCATCATCAAGCTCTGCCGATTTGTTCTAGAGCATTCTGGACATCTCCTATCCAGAGTCTTTATGTTGATTCTTACGAACCATCTCTCCATTTGAGGCGTGAGCAGTTGTCTCTTTTGCAATATTTTAACATTTTATCTCAACCTGACAATCCTAATAGGCTAGCTTTACTAGATAGCAGTTGTGAAACCTTATTTGAAGCACGTGCATCCTGTGTGCCTACCTTTTCTTTAAGAGTTCGCCCACTGATCGAGGAACTCTCCCTGTCTGATATATCTCCCCAATCCGTGCAATACTTTGAAATCCCACCTTAGGAAGATGCAGAAATCAAGACTCTGCGTGTTTTCGAACATAACATCAAAGCAAACACTAGTGACATCATCTACGCACAACTTTTTGCTCATCAAAGACAGATATATAGCAGTTACACTCCCATCTATACAGACGGGTCGAAATCAAGTGATCATGTTGGGATGGCATTTTTTATTGAAGACTACATAGAGGACAAACGTTTACACCATACTTCCTCTGTCTTAACATCAGAATTAACTGCTATATATTTTGCACTTTTATATGTATCAAATACAATTTGTGATATATTCAGATTCATACAGTGCTTTGAGAGCCATAGAAGTTTCTTCTAACATCCATAATCCGGTAGTTGCAGATGTACTAAAGCTACATATGAAATTGAGGAGATGTGGGTACGAGATTTTTTACTGCTGGGTTCCCTGGCATACAGGAAAAAAAGGGAATGAGATGGTTGACGCCGTAGCAAAATCAGCTATTGAAATGTCCGATCGCCCCATCCCTACCACAGATATCGTTAGTGTTATACGAAAGAAGACCAAAGAAAAATGGCAGAAATTTTGGGATGTGCAATCTTGAAACAAGTTGAGAAGTGTGAAACCCAGGATCGTGCATTGGTATTTTCGTGGTACTCGCAAGGAGGAAGTTATTTTAACAAGGCTTAGAATAGGTCACACTAGAATGACGCATGGGTACCTTTTAAACTCTGACAATGAGCCTGTCTGCTCGAAATGTAATGGCTGTTTAACAGTCCGTCACATTTTAATTGAATGTCCCTATTTTAATGCGTTTCGTGACAAATATTTTAATTGCTCTGACTTACTTCTCGACCGTTTAATCGGAAGAGAGGGGAATTGTAATTTATTTTTATACTTGAAAGATATTGGAGTATATCACCTCATTTAACTTGATTTTAAATTTCTATACCATATTTTAATATTAACACGTTTATGCTTTTACCTTGTTTTAAAGGACTTCATCATCTGGTTTTGGTGCATTCATTTATCTTCTTGACTCAGTCATGAATATGATCTTGTCATTACTTTGTTGCATCAATTCATTTTAACTTGTGTTTGGTGCAGTATAACCGTCTTTGGTTTTGCGCCATAATTTCACTCACTCACTCACTCACTCATCCAAATACAAATCCATTCTTAAAACTAGAGATAACCTTTTGGTCCCAAGACTCACTGAAATTTAAAGTCTTTAGGGTTTCATCCCAGTACTTTTCTGGTTCCTTTGGATCTGGTACATCCCAGTACTTTTCTGGTTCCTTTGGATCTGGTACATCCCAGTACTTTTCTGGTTCCTTTGGATCTGGTTCATCCCAGTACTTTTCTGATTCCTTTGGACATGGTTCAGCCAAACATGCTTCTGGATCATAATTAGGTAGATTGTCGGGTCCCCAACTGGAAGAATTACGATTTGAAGAATCTGTATTTTCTATGGACGACTTGATAAAGGCGTCAAAATTTTCTGGAGGAGGATCTCTTTTTAACTGATCAAAAGTTGTTGCTTCTAGATGGATCTTTTGGAATTGAAAATCTTTTTCTATAATATGCCATCGATAGTTGCGCACTTTGTTTTCTGCACAATGAAAAGTTTTCTTCATCTGCTGGTGTTTAGCACATTTCCCTCGATGTTTCCAAAAGATACCACCTCGCACAGAAATTTCTGTTATGGGCTTATCTTTTAAGAGTTGGGCAAAAAAGTTTGCTTTTTCATAGCCTACGACATAAATGGAGGAGAAATTATGGGTTAAGGATTTAAGAATAGAAGCAAGGTGATTGTAGGGAATATGACCGTCATTCCATCGAAGACCATGTCAATTTTGAGTTAGCCAGGCGTTGGTCTTTTGGTTTTTAGCGCTGAGTTGATTGAAAGGGTGAGGAGGTCCAGACATCAACGATCCCACCGTCAAACGATCTTTTGTCGCATATCCCAATTCCTTCAGAATGTATTTTCCCTTCTTGTGGTTGTAGGATTGGAAACCTTCTAAATCCAGTACGATAAAATTGTCAGCCATTTTCCACAAAAAAATAGGATCTAGATGGAAAAGAAAGGGGATTACTAAAAACGGATTTTAAAAGCTTACTAGAAATGAATTAAAAGCTTACTTAAAATGAATTAAAAGCTTACTTAAAATGAATTAAGAGCTTACATAAAATGAATTAAAAGCTTACTTAAAATGAATTAAAAGCTTTCTTAAAATGAATTAAAAGCTTACTAGAAATGGATTAAAAGCTTACTAGAAATGGATTTTAAAAGCTTATTAAAAATGGATTAAAAGCTTACTAAAAATGGATTAATTTTTTAATAGCATAATGTTTTTAAAAAGCTTAATAGAATAATATTTTTAAAAGCTTAATAGAATAATATTTTTAAAAGCTTAATAGAATAATATTTTTAAAAGCTTATTAGAATAATATTTGAAAAATTTAATAAAAATGGGAAATGACTTACCAGCTCAGTTCAAGTAGTCCTCTGAAGAAAACTCTCGTGGAACACGCTCTTTTATACTCGCGGAATGATTATTTTTATCCCTTTGACAAAAATGTTTACATCATTGAGACCGTATTTTTTGTTTAAAAATTAAAAGGGACTAATCTTGATGGTAAAGATTGAAAAACAAAATTAAAAAGCTAATCTTGATCGTAAAGATTGAAAAAAAAGCTAATCTTGATGGTAAAGATTGGAAAAAAAAGCTAATCTTGATGGTAAAGATTAATAAAAAAAATATTAATCACATGAATTTCAAAATGAGAGGTATAAAAGGACATTTCATTTCATTTTCCTCTTATATTCATCATGCACTACTATATAACGTTTTGGGATGGTCATGGATTTGAAGTTTATATTACAAATAATCGCATTTACTTCAGTGCCGTGTCTCTGGCCTTATTCACGAGAAATTACGGTCCACTTTTATACAAAGATATGATCGACCTACTAAAACCCAAGCTCTTGATGTGGAAAGATCTTTCACCAGACGATCCAGATGATCGGAGCATATGGTTCTATCTACCTCAAGCCTTGTATGCCATGAAGAAATTGGGAACAAGAGCTTATCATATTGTTCTCCAATGCTTATATTCACCATTAGAAGAGGATGGTGAAAATGAGGATCGACTACCTGTTTTGAAAATCAGCTCTTCAAAACAAAGTATCTTTATCAAAGATATGGCGGAATTGTCCATGTATAATATCTTTAGTGAATCAGTATGGACATAAGAAGTGGAAAGAAAGGAGGAGGAAAAAAAGTCGGTCTGGAGGGAAAAGGGTGCATGGAGAAAAAAAATAACTTTTCTTTCCAAATGCACGCTTTTCCTTCCAGACCGATTTTTTTTGTTTTAAATAGAGCCAATCTTGAAAATAATAATTATAAGGTCTATCTAAAGGGTTTCCTCTTTCTGAAGGAGGTGAAAAAAACTGGGTTAAGTTAAGGAAAAAGTACATTGGAAAAGATAATTGTCTTATCCAATGTGCTTTTTCCTTTACTCAACCCAGTTTTTTTTCAATCACTTTTTGGGTCCAATCTTGGGGTTCTAAAGAGAAAAGAGTGTAGAGACATTAGGTTATTTAGTAGCAGGAGACATGAAAAATATGCAATTCCTTCGCCGGGAATCGAACCACGGACCTCTGAAATACCGGCTCTGTGTGCTGACCATTACACCACGAAGGCACGCTAAGAATGTGGGAGATATACCTTATATACTTCCCTTTTTAAAGGGCGACTAGGGTTTTAGGGGACCTAGTCGCCAAATCCGGGGTGTGGAGAGTCATCATCCACAACCCTTTTAGTTCGGGCGCCAGTGTAGAGACATTAGGTTATTTAGTAGCAGGAGACATGAAAAATATGCAATTCCCTCGCCGGGAATCGAACCACGGACCTCTGAAATACCGGCTCAGTGTGCTGACCATTACACCACGAAGGCACGCTAAGAATGTGGGAGATATACCTTATAAGAGAACAGGGAACTTATACTTGACTTTGAAGGTTTTTACGATTCTCAAGAATCCTTTATTGTAAAAGAGTTTGCCTATATCACTTCCGATGGCACTTCCCGAGGGGTATTTGGATTTAAAGCCCCTTTTCCTTGGAAGATGCTTACTGAAAAAGAAAAACGAACGGCTGTTTGGGCAAGTGATTATTATCACGGCTTATCTTGGTACGAAGGAGAAATTCCTTACAGCTATTTCCCATGGGTATTACATATGTTGGCAGAACCCTTTTCCGTTATTTGGGTGCGAGGAGAAACGAAACGGCGGTTTTTAGAAAAATGGTTGCAAAGATCTATTTCTTGCATCTTGGGACAAAAAATTTTAAAATGCAATAAATGTGTTGTTTGTCCCAACCAGACAAATGGGTTTTCTCATTGTGCTTTACAAAAAGTGATTTGGTATCATGATTATTTAAAAGCACAAAAGTCTGGAAAGAAATAAAATTCTTCTGAGATACTTAAAAAAATTTAAAAAAAAACTTTTTGTTAATTTGTATAATGTCTTTGATTAACTTTTCCCTTTTTGGATTCCATTCTTGGCAAAAAATTGGATAAGCAAAAATTGGATAAGAAAAATTGGATTAGAAAAAATTGGAGTAGAAAAATTGGATTAGAAAAAATTGGATTCGCGAAAATTGGATTCCATTCTTGGCAAAAGGAAAGTTAATTTTATAATGTCTAAAGACATTATAAAATTAACAAAAAGTTTTTTTTAATATATATTTTAAAATTTTTTTTGAAAACTTTATGTTGTGGTTTCTCCAATGAAAATAGTAAATACCATAGGATCTGTTTGAGTACTTTTCTCTGCAAGGTTCTTTTAATTGAACTTTCTCTTTTGATGGAACATTTAATGGGGTATAATTTTTCAACCATTTAATCTTTTCTTGTTCAACATTTTTTTCAAAATTTATAGAAGAAGCGTTAAGGTGATCATTGTTGAGAGTATAATAATCATCGGTCTTGATCAGGGATTCATGTAAGATTTGGTACAACCAATCGTTAAATTCTATATCCTTTTTCTTCTTAAGATGATCCATTATACTATTAATTTACGAAAGGCTTAAAAAATGGTTGTAGATTGATATTTAGCTCCTTTCATTAACAAAAAAATTCTTTCGAGATAGAAATTGCACGAGCCGTTAAAACAATTTCTCTTTTCAAATATTGTTGCAACATTGTGGGACCCAGTAAACTATAACCTACACATTTCGAAACATCCGAGGCTTTTAAATAAACAAATCCTTGGATGATAAAGAAGGGAATCCGATAATTTTTATATTGGAAAGGATTATACGTGGTGAATTCCATGATATCTAAATGTGGCTCTTGGTTCGCTGTTTATATATATATATAGAGAGGGAGAAGAAAACACGTGACTGGTTTTTCTTGTTTAAAAAAAAGCAGCTTGACTGACTATAAAAAGCTGAGAAGCAGCTCCATTAGAAGCGTAATCATGTCCCTGATAGACGTTTTCCCAACCCAGGCTATTTCAAGTGCTGGTGATTTAAAGTCGTTCTCTGAAATTGGAAATCTAGACGTTCTTTTAGCTACCAAATTTATACCTTTTTTAAAGGCTCACAAAGTTTACTTTAGGCATGTTAAAGAATCATCGAAATTACTTACTCAGAATATGAAAAAGAATTTGGAGGAGAGTCAAAAGACTAAAGATTGCAATCCCTTCTCTTGGAACCGGGTGTATCGAGTTCTAAACCGACCCATTGAAATGAGACGGAAATATACAGATTAAGAATGAGTTTCCAATGGAAAAATATTTTTCTTACCAAGAGTTGTTTCACGTTTGGACTGACAACGACAGCTGAGGATGAAGTTCATATTTATCAAACTACAGCCTCCGCGATCGTCTATTATGAATCCGACGATTTAAATCTAATTGCCAAAGAGTTTAAAGCGTTCAAGGAAAAAAATTTAAACGGTATGTATTGAGACCTTTCGGATATTATGCAGTTCCCCCCAAAGACTCATTATCTTATTCTAACAACTCAAAAGAGTCTGTTTCTTGTATACTGGTGCCCACTCATTCTTTGGGAGCAGTTGAAAGAGAGTTTCCAACCCCCAACATCCTATACAACATTTCAAGTTCCCTGCAAAAGAGACATTGAAGTCATTACGATCGAGGAGGAGGAGGATGAAGAGTCTAAATTACCCATTAAGAAACGGAAGAGTTACCGAATAAGCCAAGAAACGCCTTCTGTAGAGGATGATTTTTTGGACTTGGAAAGTGTAACGGACGGTTTATTAGTAAAAGATTGTTTAGATCAATTAAATTCTAATGAAACAGAAATGTTATGGAATTCCATTTATGAAATTATATCTGAACTATGTTAAGTAATAAATTTTGTATTTCTCTAATAACCTGTCCTATTGTAATAAAAATAATAAAAAAATTTTTTTAAATAACCAATCTTGGACTAAAAAAATAATAAAAATATAACCAATCTTGGACAAAAAAAATAATAAAAATATAACCAATCTTGGACAAAAAAAAATAATAAAAATATAACCAATCTTGGACTAAAAAAAATGGTTCAAGCGCGCAAAATAATTGTCTTTACAATACACGCTCTGGAAATTTTTTTTCTGTTTGACAAAATATGAAAATCCCGTCATTCAAAATTGGATAGATTTCTTCAAATATAATATAGGGTCCAATCTTGAACTTAACAAAAAAAAAATGGTTTCAGAAAAACCAATCTTGTAATTTTCTGATGGGGTACCGGTGTTCAAATACTTTTGTGACCGACTGTACATATATGCATACATACACGAACATATAGATACATACATGCATACATACTAATATTTCTGAATCCGGTCCTGACTTTTTTTTCCTCGCATCGAGAACCGCGTACCAATTAAATATCTATTACTTCATGCAATTACAACATCTATCTTTTATAAATTACAACGAAACTGTAAAAGTTATGAGCAATATATAATTTTAATTTATACCGACATTGTCTGAAAAGTTAAATGAAGATTTATATTATAAGAAGTGCTTTTATTAACTTTAAATCGCTTCATTGTTTAATCGATAGTAAATTGATTAAATGTAAAAAATTAATTAAAGAGCTGATGCTTTTACTCAGTGACAAGGCTCTAAGAAGCTGCTCTTCCTGCGTGTGCATGGAAGATAAATGAAAGAGCTTACATTTCACGGAGTGGCAATTCTCATCAGCTTTCAAATTCTTTGCTCATCCGTCAGTATTTTGAAGCACATTAATGTCTAAAAATTCTGTGTTTCTAATACAGGATTTTAATTGTTAACTTAAAAAAAATGCATCTCCTTTGAAGTACAATAATAATAACAAACGTGAACAAATAATTTGCAAGCAAAATATATGCTAGCTAAATTCTTAGTTTTAACTGATTGTGGCAAAGAAGGTGAGAGATATTTGCCTGAAGAAAGAGATGATTTTATGAAGGATTTCAAGGATTTAAACTGGTTCATGCAGTACACGAGAAAAGACAATGGAAATGCCATGCAGTCAGTCTCGAAAATCAATCCGGACTAAATTACTAGTGCCCAGTGGTTGTATCCATTCATCCACAGATGAGTTGCTTTGGGAATTGTACCACTTTCCTTTATTTCTGGAAAATTAATTTTATAATCGTCACTTTACTTGCATTCTATATTCTTAATCGTGCATTTTGCGTAAATACTTGCTTATATGTCTTTGCTGTTAGGTAAAGTTACTTGCATTTTTTATTCTTAATTGTGCATTTTGCGTAAATACTTGCTTATATGTCTTTGCTGTTAGGTAAAGTTTTTCATTATTAATTCAGTTATGTTTAGCTCACTGTGAAAATTTTCGGGCGTCATTCAATATTTATCTATATGATGACTATAAATTAATTACTTCTTCATCCATTGAAAAATAGTCCGTCTTTCCCAAATAACTGAGAAAACAGGGATTACTTTATACAGTATTCAATGTCTTTTTATCCCGCTAATACGAGAAATTTCTATGATAGTAAAATATATAAAAAAAAGCAAATTGTGAATAAATATGGAAGATTACTCGGATGGTTTTGGATTGATTTTCGAAAGCAGTTAAGTACATACATTAACTCCTTCTCATAGCTCCGCTTTTATTTCGACGTATACAAGACTACCATCCAAGAGTAAGTACGTAGAATTATTAGGATTTTTGAGACAGAAGACGTGAAAAAGGAAAAATACCCTAGCCGGGACTCAAAATTGAACCTCTCGAATACGCGCAGAGTCTGCTACCGTGAAACCACAAAGACATGCAGAAAAGAGCAAGAAAATACTTTATATACTCCCCCTTTCAAAGGGCCACTAGGGATTAGGGGGCCCAGTCGCCAAATCCTGGTGGTAAAGAATCATCTTCCACAACCTTTTAGTTCGGGCGCCACTGTAGAATCATTAGGATTTTTGAGACAAGAGACGTGAAAACTGAGCAATGCCCTCGCCGGTGCTCTAACCTGGACCTCTCGAAAACGCGCCGAGTGTGCTACAGTTACACCACAAAGGCATGCAGAAAGGAGGAAGAAAATACCTTATAAGCATGCCTTCGTGAAGGATTTCGTAAAGGAAACTGACTCTTATTCACGTTACATTTGAGGAAAAACCATGAAAACAGTTATCATCCGGCCCCTTCTCTGATATTAGAATCCAGCTTAAACTATCAGTGTTAAGCGACTTAGCCACTCAACCGCTGTTGGCGTTTATTAGCATTTGTATAAAAAAACTTTGCAAAATAATTGCGTAGATACAGTTATTAGGTAATAACGAATTAATGTATTAATTAAGTTCTCAATGTAAAGAAAAACTTTCATTCAATTTATCGCTATCAGCACTGACATTTGGAGAGAAAATAATTTGTTTTCTGATAATAAAACATCTTTTCAACCGCAATATTTTGTGCGCAAAATATCTAACACTTCCACGCACTTATTTTTTCAATTATCTTATATTCCATTAAATACAAGAATAAAAGACTTACAGATTTGTTTCTAAAAGAGTTCCAAGACACGGCGGAGAATTTCCCACCATGCAGGTGTTAAAATTTCGGTTGCATACCAAATTTTAATAAATTATCTAAACAAAGCTATTGATCTCCATAATTTTTTTCGGCATATTTATTTACTCGCTTTAATATAATTTCTTGAGTTGAATATTTTAATTTCTACCTTGAACAATTTTTTACATGTAAGTTCGCGTTTATAGTAAATAATCAGTCACAATTACAAATTCCAAAACTCAGGCATGCTAAATACAGCTTTGTCATTTCATAAAGTAGAAAGAAAATACCATTCAATACTCCACTTGAAATACGAAGGCAAACAAAAAGTTAATTTTGACACTATATATCATTTTCTTGTTGTTGAGAAATCAGAAACTTTAACCAACTTTTAATACGAAAATCATATAGTCAATTATATATTATATGATTTATTAATAATGCATTTTTCATTACATTTCTGAATTTTTCCCATTTTTACTAAAGATTTGGGGATGTAATCAGCGACTGAGAATTGGGCTTTCATTACTACAATGTACCAGAAGACACGCAGTTGTAAAACGATTTGTCATCATTCAAAAAGCTTGGAGAATAATATACACTTGCTGTCCGACAATAAGTCTTCACTCAGAGGGCTCTTGTGTAAAGTGCGCTATTCAAACACATTTCACACTCTATTAAGTGCATTGTGCAAATGACAGCCGCCTGCGGAAATGCAGAGGGAAAGAAGACCTCGCGTAGCGTCTCAACACGTCTTAAGCATTTATCGGATAATCTTGCCTCCGTGTATACACGTCTTAATCATTTCTCGAGAAATTTCAGTTCCGTGTATACGCGTCTTAAGCATTTTTAGAGCCATCTCTAAAAACGTTTAAAGACGTCTTAAGTAGTTAAAGGGTTAAAGCTAGTGATGGATATGAAAAAAAAGAAGGTTCCGTGGAAAACGTTGCTAAAATATATTTCCATGCTGTTTCAACCGCTTTGTTCGGAACGCTAAGGCTATTAAAATAATCTCATGTCGTTAAAATCATTTCAGAATCCATTGCAGATATTAGAATTAATACGTGTGTCTATTTATGAAATGCTAAGTTCTTTTAGAAATTACTTCCCGACCAAAAGCATTCCATTCTTCTGAAGACACGTTTTGAAGGAGGGACTACAGTGGTTCACTGAAGGACCTAAAAATCCCCCAAAAGAGTTTTATCGAAAACCCAGAAGCTCTTCAAACTGTTCCCACAAAAAAAAAAATATTCAATAGTGTTTGAAAAAATCCAAAAGTATCATACATAATCATGTTTGAAGTGCTGGATTTTTCAAAAGGATCATAAATATACACAATCATGTTTGAAATAGAAATGCTAAAACATAAATTCTTGATATCCCCAAAAGGTTCAGGTTCCAAAAGAAACATAAAAGCTATCCATGTTAAAGAGAATTCCAAAAAATATCCTACCTGCTATGAAGAGCCCTTTATCGCGAATCTTCAAGAGCTGATCTGAACAGAAACTCCAAATGTTTATATAAATAGGCAATTCCTCTCGAAAGGGAAACTGGTAAACTGAAACCGAGTGAAAAAATTTTTATTAGAAAATGATCTTAAGAAAGAAAATAAAAATAAAAATTAACTGTGTGGTTCAAGGACATACCCTTGTTTACAAACATGTTCAAGGTTGTTTACAAACATGTTAGAACATGTTTAAGGTCATACCCTTGTTTACAAACATGTTTACAAGCTAGTTCCGTAGATTAACATTGAAAAACAGTTATTTTTATAATGTCTAAAGACATTATAAAAATTAACAAAAAGTTTTTTTATTTTTATTTTTTTATTTTTATTTTTTATATTTTTTTTCTTTTTTAAGATCTTTTTCTGATAAAAATTTTTCCAGTCGGTTTAAGTTTACCAGTTTCACTTTCGAAAGGAATTCCCTATCTATATAAACAGTTGGCGTTTCCGTTCAGATCATCGTGTGCTCTTGGAGATGCAACATCTCTGTCTTGGAAACAATGCTACTGATCATAATATTATTTTGGCTCTTAAAAATATTTTGTATCGTCTCTTAAAAATATTTTGGATATTAAAAATTATTTTGTATCGTAACGGCTGTTTTGGAATCTTAAAATTATTTTGGATCTTAAAAAATATTTTGTATAGTAACAGATCCTTGTCGCCTGTTCTCGTCCAACCTAAAAAATTGGATCTGAATTGGGTTCCGGTGTGTAAATACTTTTGTGACCGATAGTCTGATGATAACCTCGAAATCTTAAAATAGATTCGATTTGGCTTTGTATCGATGTCTTATTTGGCCGAATTTACATTCTCAGGGTGAAAAAAAATCTTCCGCTTCCTGGATCCCAGAAAAGAGTTTCTGTTAAGGATTTACATCCTTTTCTTAGAATTTCCAAAAATATATTTTTCTCAGATTCGGTTTCGAAACCTATCTGTATAAACAGTTTCCGTTCAGATCAGCGTTGGAAGATCTTTGAGGTTTCCGATAAAACTCTTTTGGGAGACTTTTAGGTCCTTCAGTGAACCACTGTAGCCCCTCCTTCAAAACGTTTCTTCAGAAAAATGGAATGCCTTTGGTCGGGAAGAAATTTCGAAAAGAACTTGAGGTAAAAATTAACAAAAAGTGTTTTTTTTATTTTAATTTTTTATATTTTTTCCTTTTTTAAGATCTTTTTCTGGTAAAAATTTTTCCAGTCGGTTTCAGTTTACCAGTTTCACTTTCGAAAGGAATTCCCTATCTATATAAACAGTTTCCGCTTCCGTTCAGATCAGCGTGTGCTCTTGAAGATGCGACATCTCCTTCACCTGAATATGTTTTTTCAACTGTCTTGGAAACATTGCGGTGATAACGTAAGAGCGAGTTGAAAATTCTATATTTCCTTTTCATGAAATCCTGAATCCCGGAATCTACCTTCTTTGGGAAAAAAATCTTCCCCTTCCTGGATCCCAGAATAAAATTTTCTGTTAAGATTTTACACCCTTTTCTCAGAATTTCAAAGAATATATTTTCTCTGAGTCGAAACCTATCTATGTAAACCGTTCCGGTGGTGGTGGGTGAAATTTTTTGACGCAAAACCAGAAATCGTTATACCGCGCCAAACACAAGGTGATGAGATTTAAAGTTATACAAAAGACAGTTAAATTAAAATAGCTATGAATTAAACAAGTAGATAAAGGAATGTACAAAATCCAGGGGATGAGGTCATATAAAATCACAAGTGTTTAAACTAATATATGAAATTAAAATCAGTTCAGATTATGAAGACTGAGTGTTCCGTGAAACATGGTAAATTCTGTAAAGGGTTCTTAACCTCAAGTTTTCAGTCCTGAACTGGAACAGGGAGCGGAAGGTACGCTATGTTCTGATGTAACTGCTGGGCTGGATAATAACTGCACATGAAGGGATTTGAAATCCTCTTTTATTAGATCACTATTAAATACAAACTTCCCAACTCGGGAAAGATACAGAACGTAAAAGACCGCACTGGCTTCATAGCTGCTCTCATGGTTTGTACGATGTAGCCAAATCCTTCTATGCCAGGAGGTGCTATCTCAGGATTTTGGACAGGTACAGCAGGTGTCTCAGGTTCGTCTTCTTGTTGCTGAGGCCATCCTCTTCTTTCTGTTCGGGCGCCACTGTAGAGTCATTAGGTTATTATTTAGTAGCAGGAGACAAGAAAAATGAGCAACGCCTTCGCCGGGAATCGAACCACGGACCTCTCGGTTACGCGTCGAGCATGCAGACCACTACACCACGAAGGCATGCGAAGAAGGCGGAAGAAATACCTTACAAGATGAGGTGATAAACACCAATATATTTTAAATAGTGAAATAAATTACGATTGACCTCTCTTCCAATTAAATGGTCGAGAGGTAAGTCAAAGCTGTTAAAATATCTCTGACGAATACTATTAAAAGATGGACATTCAATTAAGAGGTGACGGACAGTTAAACATACACCACATTTTGAGCCCAGGGGCTCATTGTCAGCATTTAAAAGATAGTTATGTGTCATTCTGGTGTGACCGATTCTAAGTCTAGTCAAAAGAACTTCCTCCTAACGTCTTCCACTAAAATGCCAAAGTTCGATTCTATGTTTCACGCTCTTTAATTTATTAAAAGACTGGACATCCCAAAACTGCTGCCATTTTTCTAATATCTTTTGCTTTATAAAACTACTAATGTCTGTGATAGGGATGAGGCGACTGGATATTTCAACAGCTGATTTTGCGACGACATCTGCCCGCTCGTTACCTTTTATACCGGTATGCCCGGGAACCCAGCAATAGAAAATTTCAAATCCGAGCCTTGTTAAGTTTAAGTTACGTTTCAGGATATCAAAAATTATCGGATTATGGCTGTTCGAAAAAGCTTCTAAAATTTTAGCGCACTGTAGGAATCTGAATAAACTATAAACTTTTTATGCCGTCGCTTTGATACGTACAAAAGTGAATGATATATTGCGGTAAGTTCAGCTGTTAAGACTGAGGAAGCGTGGTGCAAACTTCTGCCTTCTACATGGTCACCAACTACAAATGCCGTCAAAACATGACAAGTTGACTTCGAACCATCTGTATATATTGGAAAATATTCTTGATATTTATACCTGTGATCAGCAAAAAGTTGGGTATAGATGACATTGTTAGTGTTTTTTTTTCATGTGATTGGAAAAAATTTCAAGAATCTGGATTCCTGCCTGTTCCCAAGGAGGAATTTCAAAGTATTGCATCGCTTCGGAGGATATATCAGACAGGGAGAGTTCCTCGATCAGAGGGCGAACTCTCAAAGAAAAGGGAGGCACACAGGATGGCCGTGCATCAAATAAAGTGTCACAGCTGTTATCAGTCAAAGCTAGCCTATTAAAATTGTCAGGTTGTGATAAGATGCTAAAATAATGCAAGAGAGACAACTGATCACGCCTCAAACGAAGTGATGGTTCATGACGATCAACACAAAGACTCTGGACAGGAGATGTCCTGAAAGCTCCAGAGCAAATCCTCAGAGCTTGATGATGCACAGGATCTAGTTTTAGCAACACAGAAGACCGAGCTGATCCGTAGATAACTGAGCCATAGTCCAGTCTAGAGCGGACAAGCGCTCTGTAAATGCGAAGCATGGAGCATCGATCAGCGTCCCAGGAGGTATTCGCCAGCACTTTTAGTATATTAAGTACTTTCATACACTTCTTTCTCAGCTGTAAAACATGAGAAAGGAAAGTTAGTTTCTGGTCGAATATCACTCCTAAAAATTTTGCTTCAGGTGCAACTGGAATGATAGATCCATTAAGGCGTAATTCAGGCTCAGGATGGAGACCTCTCTTTCTACAAAAATGCACGCAGACGGTCTTCTGTTCAGAAAACGTAAATCCTTGGTTGACTGACCATTCGTGGATCTTATTCAATGCGATCTGCAGCTGCCTCTCTATATGTCTCATATCTGCCCCTCGACAGTTAATCTGGAGGTCGTCAACATACAAAGATCCTAAAATAGCTGGAGGAAGTTCTTTTAATACAGATTTGATTTTGAGACCAAATAGAGTGACACTAAGAACAGAGCCTTGAGGCACACCCTTTTCTTGTTCAAAGATTTTTGACAAAACAGAACCAATCCTAACTTGGAAGGACCTAGCACTCAAAAAATTCTGAATGAAAAATGGTAGTTTGCCACGCAAGCCACTATCATGGAGATCACGAAGGATCCCATACCTCCATGTCTTATCATAAGCTTTTTCAATGTAAAAAAAATGGAGACAAGATGGTTTCTTCTAAGGAAAGCTTTACGAATAGATGTCTTCAAAAGGAGCATATTATCTACAGTGGTCCTTCCCTTGCGGAAACCACTTTGATAAGGTGATAATACACTTTTCTTTTCTAAGAAATATACTAGGCAGTTGTTTATCATCTTTTCAAACAGTTTGCATATGCAGCTCGTAAGGGCTATTGGCCGATAATACGAGAGATTACGCGAGTCTTTTCATGGCTTAGCGATAGGAATGACCAAAACTCTCATCCATGCACTGGGGAAAGTATGCTCCTTCCACACCCTATTGTAAAGAGTTAGAAGGGCATTCAGTGACTTACAGGATAGATGCTTCAGCATGTCTTAGCTCACGCCGTCAAGACCCGCACAAGATTTGTGTGTCTGGAACAAAGCTCTCTTTAACTCAAGCACAGTAAAATCCCTATTGTAGGGTTCAGAGTTGGAGGAATTGAAAGCGATGGGATTTTTTTCGGAGCGCTGCTTAATAGAAAGAAATGCGGGAGAATAATTTCTGCTGGAAGAAACGGCAGAAAACGTCTCACCAATAGTATTTGCAATTTCTTCTACGGAGCTAATCACTCGGCCATCTTTTTCCAAAAAGGAAAGTGAGTGGTCTTTATATATTCCACAAGCTTTTTTAACTCTCTCCCAAACTCGTTTACTTGGTGTAGAGGATGTTATTGTTGACACATATGAAATCCAGGAATCCCTCTGGCTCTGCCGTCTTACTTTTCTCGCATTTGCTTTGGCTCTTTTGAATGCTAAATAGTTTCGCAAAGTAGGGTATCTGCTAAAGATTCCCCAAGCTTTTCTCTGTTTTTGAAGTACTACCTGACAGTCACGATTCCACCAAGGTTTGAAATATTTTAGCAATTTACCCGATGTTCTGGGGATACAAAACACAGCTGCCTGGTTTATAACATTAGTAATGCATTCCTCTGCATCATCGATTTGCACATTTTCTACCATTTCCTCTGTGAGGTCAGCAATAGAAGAGAAGAGGTCTCAGTTTGCCCTTTCAAATATAAATCGAACGGGCCTCGACATGGAGTTTGCTCCTCTTCGTGCGAGAGATACAAAGATGGGGTAATGATCATTGCTGTAGAGATCATTGCAGACACTAAAAGTGCAATACGGCAGCAGAGACGGTGAACAAATGGCAAGATCAATAGCATGGAATGTTCTTGTAGGCTCGTGGAAGTATGTGTTCTGCCCGGTGTTGAGGAGACAAAGGCTGTGATCTTCGATCAGCTGCTCAATTTGTCTTCCTCGTGAATTGGTGTCTTTACTTCCCCAGAGCGGACTGTGCTCATTAAAATCTCCTATAAGAAGAAAAGGTTCAGGCAGCTGCTTTACAAGCTCATTTAAACGCTCTTGATGAATGTGCTCATTTGGAGGCAAATAAACTGAAACTACAGAAAATACGACATTGAAATTTATTTGCACAGCAACAACTTGGAGGGATGTCGTCAGAAAAAGTGCTTTTGATGGATATTTTGATGGATAGTCCAGTGAGGTGAGGAGGCCTACACCTCCACTGGCACGCTCACTTGCAATATTATCATTCCTGACGAGGGAAAACCTCCAAAGTTTTGCTGGCGGTTCCGGTTTCAGGTTAGTCTCCTGTAGAGCGAAACATACAGGATGATGAGCATTGATGATATCTTTTATATCTGTCAAATTCCGGTGGAAGCCGCGACTGTTCCAAGAGACGAGGATGGCCATTATGTTTGATGTTTGCTCTTTCTGTGTTCTTTCTTAGTTTTTCGCGGAAGCAGATGCTTGGGAGTTTCCAGCCCCTCCTCTACTTCCATACTATCTGAATCAAGAGAATCAGTTATCATGCCATCGTGTGAGCTATTACTAAGGCTTCCATTTTTATTATATGTTTTCTGAGCGGTATTTTTTGGTTTACTTTGTACTTGTATTTCTTTTTTTTTAACGGAGTGTGTCGGTTTTTCGTTTTTCTGCCTGCTTGTAGTCTCCTGAGATTTATTTGGGTAGGTTTGGGTACTGACTGAAGTTTGTGTTCCAAAAGATCTTGTTGACTTAACAGCGTTAGCAAAAGAAATGTTTGATCGGATCTGTGTGCTTTGAACTAGCCTTCTGGCTTCGGCATATGATATGTTTTTGTTGACTTTTGTTGTTTGTATTTCCTTTTCTAATTTCGATTTGGGGCAGGAGCGAGAAAACGCTGGATGTTCGCCTTTGCAGATTATACATAGTGGGGCAGCAGTACATGTGTCACTATCGTGGCCAACCATAGCACAACGTGCACAGGTGAGTTTGCCACGGCAAGAGATCTTAGAGTGACCAAAGCACTGGCACTGGAAACATCGCATCGGGTTTAGAATATATGGGCGTACGGGGCAATTGAGGTATTCAGCCTTAATATTCTTAGGCAGATCCGGCGATTTGGAGGTCAGGATCACATGTTTTGTGTCTATCAACTGACCTTCCTTACGCAACTTGATCCGCCTTGCAGCGCAGACGTTTTGGTTGGCTAGCTCGTAAACGAACTCCTCTTCGGAAACAGACAGAAGGTCGACTTCCGAGATTACGCCTCTAGAATAGTTTAGTGTTTTGTGTGCTGTTACAGTTACATCAATTTGCCCGAGCTTGGTTAATTTAAGGAGGGAGGCAAACTGTATAGCTGAAGGTGTGTCAATCAGCAAATCTCCAGACCGAAGACGCTTTATGTTTCTTGGCTCACCTATGGATGAATGAATATATTTGTTTATTAGAAATGGAGACATCTTTTGCATTTCGCCAGAAGGACTTGAGACCAAAATGAAACGTGGACAATTATTAGGATTATACACATCTGTTTCAGTACGTACTTTTTTAACAGTTGGCGTTTCAGGAGCATTGGCATTTGAAAGGACAGGACTAGATTCTGGGTGACTTATATATAGATTAAAGATTCGGGTCCGACCGCCCCACCCACCACGGAGCCCAACAAGGGAACACAGCTTCCTGTGTTAGGGCTAGCCAGACCTATACGCAAACTGACGCCCCACAGTCGGCTTTCCCGAAAGCAGGAATTCCCGAGAGCTTATCCCCAAGCCACTGACACAAGGACTAGTGACCAGCCGATTAACACCCGTGAGGACGACAAGGTGCCACCCGTTTAGCTGAAGCAGAGGCCAAAGCAGTGTGTTGGGGACAGTACCTCGCCCCTCAACTACCAGGACCCTCCTTTCCAGCGACACGGGTCTCCACGCACGGCAAACACGTGGGCAGTTTTCTCGCCACTTCAGAACCAGAGATAAGGGCTGTTCCAGTCTGTCATGGCAAGGCCCAAACTCCGAAGAGGAAAACCACAAGGGAGAAAGGAAGGAAGAAAGCTTCAGCTCAGAGGAGAGGAGACGGTAAAGAGGATAGATCACTGGGGCTCCAGGATCGTGACACCCGTCTCATCAAGAAGATGATCCCCTGAAGGGCTAGGGTACCTCGGGATTGCCACACCCGTATTCACAAAAGTGAGCCCCTGAGCGGCCCATCTATTTGCTTCCGCAACTATAGAGAATTGTGTCTTATATACTTGCCAGGAGGTCTTTCCATCATATGTCGATAGCTTCAGAGAGGGACCAGCAGGCATGGGTAAAAATTTAAATCCATCGGTATTGCTCTCTGCCGTCGCTACGAATTTCTTTAAGCTATGAACTTCTTTGGCAACTACGGAAACTTTGTCTTCAAGTTGTTGTTTTACTGTAGAAACTCTTCCTTGAATTTGTTCTTTCACAGCAGAAACTCTGTAATCGATTTGTTGTTCTACGGCAGAAACTCTCTCTTCTATTTGTTCTTTGACAGAAGAAGCTTTATTTTCAACCGCGTCTATTTTGCCTTCCATAACCTCAAATTTATTTTCTATTATGCAAGTAATTACCTTTTTCATTTCTTCTTGACTTGCTTTAACGGCTCTCATCTCTTCCTTAACGGATTCTTGACCCAATTTAATCTCTTTTTGAACCGTTTTTATCTCATCTTTAACAGATTCCTGAACAGCCTTCATTTCATCCTTAACAGATGCTTGACCAGCTTTCATCTTTTCTTTACATGCACCTTAAAAGGCTGCCATGAATTGCCTTAATTGTTTTTCCATTGCTCTAGTTAATGGCATTCAAAAATCCCACTTCTAACACCAAAAATTGTTGCGTGCTTACTGGTTCCTTATGTATTGAATGCACAAGTTGTTAAAAAGTTAACAAAGTTTATTCTTTCCACAAGAAATAAATCAAAATGCTGAAATATTTCTTCAGAGATATTCGAACAATATCACAATCAGTGGCGGCTCGTAGTTAAAATTAGTGGGGGTGCTGTTCCAAAAAATTTTAACCTTTGTTTTAAAATTGTGTAAACGGAAACAAACACGTATAAAAAGAAAATTTATTTTGAAACTTCTATGAAATCTTACAAGAGAAAAATTAAACATTTTAAATTACTTTAACCTAAATTGTTACTGTCAAATCTTTCTCCATTCATTTAAAAATGAAATCCATTCTTCTCGTTTTAATTTGCGCGAAAAAATCAATAATTTTCTCCTTGATCTCTGGATGAAAACTGAGGAAATTTTTCTCTGTTTTCATCCAGAGATCCTCTAAATACCCCTGGATTTACTGAATCGTCTTTTTCATGATGTCCACGTAAGGGAGTTTCAAAGTTTCCACAAAAGAAAATGCAGTCTATTATTTTGCACAAAATTTAGCGGTTCTTTTTAACCTTTATGTTATGCTTATTGACTGAAAGTCTGTATCCCTCACTAAATTTCTCTTTAATACTAACGGTTCCTAAAGTGACAGTGAAACTTTATCAACATGCTTCTTTGACTTCTCATGCTTTTCAGTTTTTTCTTTCAGTTTGTTTATATTTCTGAAACCATCTTTTGTCCACGTTACATCACCTCCAAACAGCAAGCACGGGAAGCAAAACAGGGCATTTTTTACTTCACAACCGCAAAGCCAACATTTCTGTTGGTACCATTCAGAATTGAAACTACGAATATATTTCTTCTTATTGCTTATGCCTGGCTGACATATTAAAATATCAGGTGTTGAACGACCTCTTTCCTTAATTGTAATTTTCTCATGAAGAGAGAGCTGTGAAAACGAAAGCTCGTGAAGTGCTCTTACAGTCACAGAATTTATTACTTGAGGGTGCAAGGACATGGTTAAAGTTTTCTGTAAAGTAAAAGAACTAAAAAAAATGACTCAAATAGAATAGCTGAAAAATAATCTAACCAAGAATATGGTGTAAGATTTTTAAAAACAGCACACGCCGAGTGAAAAAAAAAGGAAACGCCTCCCAACAAACAGCACTCCAGATCGGCACTGCAAGAGCGACAGTGCTCTTTTTCCTTACCTTCCTCTCGGCCTCTTGCGCTGCTTCCTAAGTGCGCATGCGCAGAAAAGCCAAACACCACACGCAGGGAGTAAAAAGAAGTCATGTTTCCAGAATTTCGGCACTGCAAGAGCGACAGTGCATGCTCTGTCCTTCGTTCGCGTGCTGCGTTCTGTGGGCGCATGCGCAGAGCACCAAACACCAGGTCGCTGAAACTGTGAAACTCGCTGTTTTATACAAGAACTTTCGTGCCTTTTTCTTAAACTGTAGGATGGCTACTAACATTAAGTTTAAGGATTATATATTGTAGAAGTATAAAGAAAGAGGGGAATGGTTTATTAAATATTAAAAAAAATAATAGGTAGAAATAGGGGGTGTTGCAGTTCCACAGTGCTTATTACAAGCCGCTACTGATCACAATATCTCAAACGTTTAGCAAAACTCAATTCAAAACAGATAAACTAATTCTATCTCACAGCTAAATCACTACAGCATTAAGTAAAGAAACAGCAGTTCAATTTAAACAGTTACAACTACAACAACAGCAACAACTGAGATGAGGTGTTTCAATTCGACTTTTATAAGCTTTTTAATTATCAATAGAACAATCTCAATTTTTCTGGATGGCAACAGTAACTACGAGATATTTATTTATGAAGCATTAAATGCATACGCTCTTTTATTTTTATTTATTTATTTTTTTCGACGTAGCTTTGTCTTCCAAAATCGTCTGCGTTGCACGGGGAAATAAAAAGGAATTTTAATTACAATTCTAAATAAATAGCCAAATAAATGTGAAATTCGTAACAACATTTTCAAATCTTTGAATAAGAATATTTGCAACAAATACATAAGCTAGCGGTAGCCGTGAGTTTGACACCACTGTTTATAGTCGACTTTCAAATTACACAAAAATAACATTTTATAATTTAGCTAACCAATATGATTTAACTTTTCATGAAATGAAAACAGCCAAAAGTAACCTTATCCTGTTATATTTGATCTGTCTATTCCCGAAATTTAAACAACTGCATAACGTCATAAAAAGCCATAGAAAAGCTTGTTACAAATCTTGTTTCAGTGCAGTTATGCAATTCAGGATTACATTTCTTAGTTTATCTACATGAAAAAAAAAATTTAAAAAAAAATCTGAAAAGTTTCAGATTTTAAATTACGTCCAAAGGGACGTTTATTTAACATTCTGTGTGTTACCTTTATTTGTTAAATACCATGTTCTTCGCACTTAAACCATAAAATTCAGTTCAACAGCAATATCGCAAAATAATTTTAAATTGAACATATCTTTAGAAATTTCAGTACACGCTCTCACGCGCTGGAGATGAAAATGTTTTTCTGTACAACGTTGGTATTGCTGGCTTTGAAATCTTTGAATTTGTTAATGAAAAATTCGTTAAAGTTTTAGAGAATATTGTTACGAATTTCACATTTATTTGGCTATTTATTTAGAACTGTAATTAAAATTCCTTTTTATTTTCCCGTGCAACGCACGCAGACGATTTTTGAAGAGAAAGCTACGTCAAAAAAAAAAAAATAATAATAACATGCATACATTTATGCAGATTTTTCATTTTTTAAATTTTAATGCAGAACGATAACATTTAGTGGCAACAATTTGAAAAGTGAATCGGGCATTCAGAGTGAATCAACGCAAAATCGCAAAACGAAAGTAATAGTCTTTCGGGACTAATAAAAACCTGTTAACCTTATTAAGATAAATTATGTGCGTAAAGGAATCCCAAATGTCCAACATAAACAGCACTGGATGATGATTGAATAATTTGGTATACATTTCGAGGATGTAATATTTTTGTTGCAATACATGCCATGGACAGAAATATTTCATTAAAAACTTGAAGCAATAAAAAAGAGACAATTACTGCGCAGTGAATTAAGTTCAGTAATTATACTTGTTATTTTATTATACATAATAATGTCCGCCATGATGTGATAAGAATAATTACTGCTCATACTATGAATTCTGCTAACCCGCTAATAAAGTTAAAAGAAACCGGTTTTTGAAAAACTGTAAAAAATTGGAAAAATTAAAAAAAAAAAAATATTACAGACATGTCTTACTTTGCACCTGCTAAGTTTTTCTGCAGCACGGCCATTGGTTAATTCCATGGAGGCTATTCTAACCTCCATGGTTAATTCAAGGTTATTTCAATGCACGGTTTCGATTAAGCTGCATTGTATTATTTGCAATTTATTGCCGATTTGGTTACAAAATTCAGATGCTTGTCTTTTCATTCAGTAGATATTTAAACAACATTAAAGACACACACATAAAAAAAGGGACATTTTTATTGCACAGTCTTTTATCACATTTAATTTTTGCAAAATCTCTTGTTACCGAAAAATATCTGTTTACTTATTAATCCAATAGTACGTTAACAAATAAAAATATTAAAAAAATATGTAAATTTGTACTGTTTATGTTAATAATTTTGATCAAACTATTTTTTACGTAATATCGATTATTAACAGGATATCGATTTTTCCGGAAATTAGGCGCAAAATCGCATGAACTTTGAACTCTGAACTTGTATGACTTTTGGTCAGTGCTCTGTGTGTAACTCATTTCATGAGGAATTACCTGCCAAAGCGATTTTTTTTCGATAAATTTTTAATCTATTTTCATCTATTGGTATTTGCATATTTGAATTACTACTTTTTATTTATATTCAAATTTTGATTTCTTTAACTTAGGATTATATGTAATTTCTTCATATTTATGAAATCATTAATATTTATTTCTGCATTTTCTTTTGTCTACTACTACTAAACCTTTATTCCTGTCCTTATCAGTGTTTGAATTAGATATATTTTTAGCTTTAATTCAACATAATTTTTAATTTAAAAATAATACATTTAATTGAATATTTTATTTGATTTATCTAATTTCATTTTGTTAGGTTAAATTGTTTTCTTTGCTATGACTACTTCACCTTTACTACAGAAATTGAAAGTATTTCAACATGTTCACAGGTATGTCGTTGATAAATGATGAAGAAAATGCCATTCTACTAGCAACCGAACCTGGCTTGTTTCCGTAAAAGAGAACAAACCCCATCTTTCCCCAAATGTTGTGCTCAAGTGAATACAAATTCCAGGAAAGAAGCGAAGATTGGTTGGCGATGGATATGTAGCAACAGGAATAGAGGCAAGTGTCTGGGAATGGTTAACGCCGTTGTAGGCACCTTTTTTGAAAGTACTAAAATTCAAATCAAGGAGTGCATGGTCTTCATTTTCTCTTTATACAGGAAATGAATTTCAAGTTTATGAAGATGAGTTTTATATCCTGGAGGAAGGAACAAAATTTGCTTGAAATACGTGATGAAACAATATGCGAATTTATGTAGGGAAGTTTGTGAAATATTCGTATCTCATCACAGTACACAACTTGGTGGAGCAAGTAAAAGAATTTTTTTTCATAATCCTTATTTTTATGATTTAAATTCCTTTTTTATTATTTAAGATTTCATTTCTTTAAATTCTTATTGGTTGTATTTGTTATACAGTACAAAGTCCGAGATCCGAACTCGTCGGGACTTTGGCGGCAGTTCCGGATTTGGGATTTTTCCAGATATTAGATCATAAATTTAAATCTAATAAGATGGCATGTTGTAATTTTACAATTAAAAACATGGGCTAGACTGCAGATTAGGAGCCAGCCGCCAAATGAAGCGAAATCGCGCCAAATCTGGTAACCTTGGCATCATGAAAAACGTTAGGGTTAAAATTATAGTATTTAAGTGGGCTTTTTGAATTTTCGTCATTTCACTGTGCTTCTAGTAGATTGTGTGAGCAAAATGGCTGGTGTCGAAAGCGTTGAACATGTGGATTTTACATATTTGATTCGGTTGCAAGATAAGGGCGAAAGATGTGTGATAGAATAGTGTATGAATTATGGTTTGATTGCGAATATGTACGAATGTCCTAAGAGTAAAAATAGTATGAAATTAGTTGTAAGGAAAGATGCGACAGATTTGTGTGATTGAAGGTGTGCATGTGTCCATTATATGTGGTTAAGCATGTGGTTGAAATAAGCGTGCCATTTTGAATTTCATCTCCATTGTATTGTTACATTTACTTTACTAAACATTTCTTTCAATGTAAGTTGTTTAAGTTGCTTCGTTTTTTGTGGTAATACTTTCTCTTTTATTCTAAAAATTCAAACAAAAATACATTAGGAAATTAATATGAAATAAGGAAATTCCCATTTAATTTTTCGTCGTCAATACATTGTTACTCAGTTGGCTATGCATAACTGAAGTTGCCAAGCAAGAAAAGTTACCATGCATTGACATGAGTAAATGTCTACGGCACATGTGTGAAGCATTAACCATTTGCTGAACCAAGACACTTCTCAAATTTTGCCAATGAACTAGTCTCAACAGCACCTCTATCACCACAATGTGTTGTTTCTGCACATACATTTCTTTATAAAAACTATTGGTTTTGACCCCCTCTCTGTATGCCAGTCCCCCTGTATGTGTATGCATGTATTGTTGGCTATATTGGTATTGTTAATATTTATTGCTTCAGGAAATGATTCTTTTTAATAAAGTATTTTAATAATGACTGTTTTTATTCTTACAAACTTAATGGATAATATAAAGTCACGTGGTTAATAGTTATGCATTCAAATCAATTTGAAATATCTTTTTTAGTATTGGAGAGAATGTCGAAACTTTTAATAGATCGTCCAGACGGCATTTATTGCTTCAGACTACACAAGAACCGAGTATTTTATGTCAGGTAAATATGAAGTAATAACTCTTCTCTTTAGTATATTTTTATGTTTGCAGATAAGTTACAATTTATGTAATATCTATTTTTCCAGTGAAGTAAATATGAAACTTGCCTGTAATATACCCAAAGAAGCAATTTTGAGCTTGGGAAACTGCTTTGGAAAATTTACGAAGTCTTTACAGTTTAAGCATCATATCACAGCTTTAGATTACATTGTTCCTTATGCTAAGGTCTGTATTATTTAGCCATAATTTTAATAAAGATATGTTCTAAAAATTATAATTTAGAAGTCTTGGAAGACTGTAGTTGACAAAGTCAAGTAATCTTGTAAAAATGTTTCTTAAATGGAGATTTATCAAATTAGTTTTCTATTACTGTTTTTAATACCAAATAGATATCATAAACAGCATTTGTTGTATGAGTTTCTAATGTTAAAAAAAAAAAAAAA
>KK114834.1:5976-76272 GCA_000611955.2 Stegodyphus mimosarum
TTAAAAACATCGTCGAAATTACCGTGGTAAAAAAAATAGAGCACCTACAATTCATCGCATGACGATAACATCACAGATATGTATTTTTCAGGCTTTAAAAGCTGTAAATTCGTATTCACATAAAGACTTGTGAGCACAAGAAGGAATGAGGAATATTTTTACTCGTACATTTTTGAATTAATTAGTAAATTTTTACTGAAAAATTAAGGAGGAAAATTTAGCATTCAAAAACTGAAAAAAGAGTAGAAAATTAATGCTACTTATAGCAGTTAACAGAATTTTATAACTTTGATAATTAATTAAACAATTTTAATAGAGGCAACCATATGCAGTTACTCACCTTCCTTTTGTAATCGTTTTCAGACTGTAATTTTTATGAAAAATTAGCAATAAAACTTTATAAAAGATCTTAATTAATTAAAAACATTACTAGTTCACTATATAATTTTAAAATTCTATTAACTCCTATACCTAGCATTATTTTTTTTACCTATTCGGCTTTTGAATGCTTAAATATCCTTTTTATTTTTTCAGTAAAAATTTATTAGTTAATTCAAAAATATGAATTACAAATGTATAAATATTCCCCCCTCCTTCTTGCACTCACAAATCATTATGCGAATATGCGAATTTTTAAAGCCTTAAAATGCATGCCTCTTATGTTAACGTCATGCGATGATTTATTTGTTACCATGATGTTTCAGAGCTGGAATGTTTTCTCCTTGCTTTCGTTTCTCCCACGGTGTTTTCGCCTTGCGTTGCTTTCTCCGCGATGCTTTCATTGGGCACCAAACTTCAGATGTTTAAAAGCCCTAAGGACCTAAAATATTTTGGTGCTCCCAGATATATTTACGCCAGTTATTCTTCATTCCTTCTCTCTCTCGGTTTTGGTTTAGCTGCACCTTGCATTCGATGGTAAAACCGGCAAAGGGAAATTTTTGGTGCTCCCTTTCCTGAATACCTAGGGACCTTTTTTTGTGCCCCCTTTCTCTAATGTCCTAAGCACGTACTTGTATTGCTGAATGGTTAAGGAAGCCCTTCATTCCGCGAAGTTAACGATCTATGAATCCGAAGTTAACGATCTATGTAGTAACTAACCCTTGAAATGCTGCAGAATATCAAACTAGAAGTTTTAAAGGTATATACTGTTACCGACAATGGGCATATCGAGTCATTAGTTAGGACATTTTATAAATATAGAATACTTGCGTATTTCTTCTTCATGATACCCTGCTGCTGCACAAATATTTTCTTAAAATAAATTGCACTTCGTTGACACGTGCTAGTTTTATTAGAGTCCGCTTTCTAATGCCACGTACGCATTTAATGACGTACGAGGTGTGACACAAAAAAACAAGACTAAACATGTAGCTTGAAGAAAGAGTGGAGCTGGTAACAACTGTTTGGAATTGTTATGATTGAGTGGTTTCTCAGTGATTAGATTGTTAATCAACATTACTACATTGAAGTACTAAAAAGACTCGGTCAAAAAATTAGGAAAAAAAAAGGCCACAGTTGTGGACTGATGGATGGTTGTTGCACCAGGACAATGCACCTGCTCACACGGCCTCATCAGTCAAACAGTTTCTGACCAGCGAAAACATTACTGTGATTGGGCATCCTCCTTATTCACCTGATTTGGCTCCATTCTACGTTTTTTTTATTTCCTAAAGTTAAATCTTGCTTATAGAGAACCAATTTTACCTCAGTTGAAGAGATTCAAGCAAAACGGAGAATCTCCTGAAGGGCCTTGCAAAACCCTCGTTCCAGAACTGTTACCAGTAATGGCAGCATCGAATGCAGAAGTGTGTGAATGTTGATGGGGACTATTTGAAGGTGATAATGTCAAGGAGAACTGAGTCTGTAAGTACAATGATTTATTGGACCAGTCTCTTCTTTTTTTTTCTGTGTGTGTGTGTGTCACACCTCGTCTGTATGCCTCTGATCGGATACGAAGGGATCCGCATTTCGGAGACTTTACTCAAGTTACCGCTCAAAGTAGAGTACGATTTTATAATAGATTTGTTACGTCCTTTCAGTACACAGCTCAAGTGGACATAAATTAAATTTAAAATAAAATTTTCTTAACTTTAAGTTTTAGTAAATTTCGTTTATAAAGCAGGATACTAATGTCAGTAATAACAATTTGGGATACTAGTTAAAGTTATTTGTTCAATTAATTCTTGTGAAGATTGTGTTTAAAAACTTTGGGACTAGTTGTAAGTTCAGATAAATTTTGATTGTTATCTGAAATTCTGAATTCTGAAGTATTTCTAACTGAGCAACTATGTATGAAATATAAATAATGATATTAGTAACTAAGTTGCTCATAAAAACTAACTTGACTAAAATTTTAAAAATTAATACTAATAGCTGAATAATGTTAGCACAAGTAATGAGTCGAGTATTCCTGAATATGCTGCGTATAGTTCCTTTGTCTATTACTTTCTTTCTCCATCCTTATTGCCATTTAGGGGGTGGGATTGAAAGAAATAATAAGATAGAAGAATATTCGGAAAGCAGATACCCTATTAGCCAACGAATTTTCTTTCACTCTGCATAGCCGTTTTTGGAAATATTTCAGTAAGTGAACGATGGAGGCATCGGGAATCCGAAAATCAACGAGCGTTTTCTGTCTGAAAAAAAATTCATTTTGGTATAAAAATTCATTTTTGGTACCAGTATTCAGGATGCCCATAAATTAAAATTCGTGATTCAGATCTGCCTACAGCCATAACCTTCATTAGAAAAGTGGAAAACATTGTATATAACGTAATAAAGAGATGAGAAAGCCATTTAACAAAAAAAACTTAGTTCCAAATATTGCCGACTAGAGGAGATTTTGATAATAGGTTACCCCTCAGCTCCTATCTGAAATTGCAAACTGGCAAGCTCCACAGATGAGCGAATTGTGTGCTTATGCATGTTGTATATTCTTCATGAAATATGCCTTTGGGCTCAGATAACTTGTTCGAGTTATCATGACACACCAGATGTTACAAATTTCCAGAAAGCCAAAAATTGCATGAGTTCATGTCTGGGGGTCCGGAAGGTTACTATTGACTCAAATCCTGGCTAATAACCATTCCTTTTCTAATACGATAACACTTTTAACACATCGTGCAATGTGTGGAGGAGCTCCGTCTTGCATGAAGTCTAAACGTACATATAGTATCTGGCGACTGCCTGGCGATCAACAAGGCGCGTTTTGCCTCTTCTCCCAAAAGGTTGCTATATTTAAAGTAGTTGAGTATTTGCTGCGAAGGAGCGAAGTGCTTGCTTTTTCTATGTTGTAGGAGAGATAGAACTGTCCCCTTTGTTTTCGCAGTGTACTCGCAATACAGAGATCATTAGGCATTTTAAAGCAGGAACTGTGATAAATCAAATATATCCTCCCTGGGATTCGGGCCATGGATCTTTCAAGTGATAGTTAGACGTACTATCCACTTACCCAAGGAAACCGCATGCGCAATGTGGTAACTCCTTGTATCAAAAGAGCAGAGAAAAAATCCCGTTAAAAGGAGTTTGACAGAAGGAAATAACAGCTTTATTGGTTTATTGTCAGCAAAATACTTGTTCTCTTCGTTTCGTTTCCCGTGCATTATTTTTATGTAAAATAAAAATAATAATAATAAACATATAAATAAAACTCTCTTTCCAATCAAAAATCAAATTTCAGAAATTGCTAAAATATACTTATATATAAAATTTTGACCACAAAATTTCTCTACTTCATTTTCATGCGCATCTTCAATGAAAGCCCACAAGTGGCCAAGACTGCAGAACATTGGCAGTTATAATGCCGGTATACGAGCCGCTTGCGTAGGCATTTTATGGTTTTCTTCATGCGTAACGTTAATACAGGAAGGTTCTCATAGAAAGTCTTCTTTCAAAACGTGCCATGTCATAAGCAGATACTAACTCTCGCCTACCTTTCCATGTTCTTTCAACCAAACAAATTCCGCGGTAATATTTTTAAAAAACTCAAAAGGGATGATTTCATTGCAAAAGTAATAGAGTCATGAAAGAAAAAGGTTAATACTGTAATGATACTCTTGTCAGGAAAGAAAAGGTAATGATACTCTTTTTAAGCGTTTTATTGGTAGTTATTTGATTTTCTGTAAAAGAAAAAAAATTACCATTTAGAAAAACACGTTGCTATTCAAACTCAAAATTTATTGTAAACTTAATTGACTAACTAGCTAAATATAATAATAATATCATGTAGCCCTTTGGTTTCAGTCAGAGACTAGGAAATCAGAAAAATAACCCAATCATTTCATACTTATTTCATGATATACAATATGCATTTGTTTTACATTTAAGGAACTGTATTCAATTTGGTATTACTCCTTAAATCAAAAAGTAAAATGATTTCTTCTGCTTTATGATTTGGAGTGCGCGTCCTGTACAAATAAGACAGATTATTTGATGACTTTGTATTCAAAACGAATCAGTAAACACAGAAGAAAGATTCATGGATTTTATGAAAAGAAAGAAAAAGAAGAAGATCGATAGTGGTTTCCCGACGAAAGTGTTTATTAAACTATTGATAAATGGGCTTGCTATTTGTTCAGGATCAATAATATGATAATAATATATACATATCAAGATTAGCCAGTACTGCAAAAGAATATGGTCAAGGCAAAAACATAATTGACCTTGTTGATCTCGTGAACGTAATTTGAAAAATAAGCATGCCACTGCTATGTATCCAAGAATGCTAACATTCTTCGGAATCGTAAACAAAGTCAATAAACCATTTTTTGGAAAATTTATAATGGGGTAAGAAACAATTTCCGGGTAAACGCAATAATAAAAGTTCTCACTGAAATGAGACGTTATGAGAGCAAGCTCCGCCATAAGAGATTTATTAGCCATAAAATAATCCTTTTGTTAAACTGTTGTGTACAGAACTTACATATATGCTTCGCATGTGAAATTTGATATCGGGAGAGACAAAATAAGGTAAATAAAAATTGGTAATCAAAACATGAAATTCTGCCAAAACTAAATATAATGGTTAACCCTTTCTTAAAACCGGTAGGATAAGCAGTTTTTATAGATATTTTTACTAAATATGAAAACAAATATTTAAGGATGAAGTATATTAATATATAAGAAATTAACGCCTTCCCCCGTGTGGGCTGTCGGGGTGCATGTCAGCTGTAAGCGAAGGTAACGCGAGGCGGAAGTGACGTCAGAGAAAAGGGGCGTGGCCGCAATCTTGGATTACGTAACACCCGGAAATGGCTTTGCCATCTTGGGTTTCCTGAAAGTGTGTGACTGGCGTAATGCTTTTTCAAAGTTTTGTTTTTATTTTGTAGCAATGACAATATTTTTCCTAAGTTTTTATTTTTGTGGCAACGGCTTCTTGAACCACATGTTTGAAATGGTATTAATTTATTTTACTTTTAATTATTTAATTTGTCATTATTTTTAATGATTTAATCTATCATTAGTTAAAAATGACTCCATTATTTATTTTAATAACGTTACCTTTTGCGGGAATTTTTAAAAAGCTGGGTTCGAACCAGCTAACCCTCGCGTGAGAATCGTGCACGTTACCTCGAAGCCACATGATACGCTCAGAAAAACCTGTCTTTTAACCATGCCTAACAGGGAAAGCCAGCATGATGCCACTATGCTGAAGGAATGCGCATGCGCAAGCCTGTTCCAACATGCCCAAATCATTTCAGGCATCCGCCATGGCGAAAGAATAGGACTAATCACCGTCTCATTAACAATTTGCTTTTTATTTTCAGCAAAACAGCGTGTTTGTTTCTTGAAGAGGATATAGATTTATTTTGACTCTCTAAATCATTACTTTAAATTTATTCTTTCTGTTTTAAATGCCAGATTTTCTCGCATTTTTATTTTATAAGCATATTTTTTATACTGTTTTCTTTTTCCTTCTCTTCTTACTAAACTAACTGTATTAATTTTTTATCCCACGGTTATACTTTTCTCAAACGTTAATTTCACTTTTAATTGAATAACTATAATTAATCCCTATATATAATTGTAATCGTATCCGGCTCTTATATGGAACTTCAACCGTATATTACTTCCAGTAATTTTGAGGAATAGAAGGTACTTCAGATTTGTAAGCGAACAGGGAAAAATTAGATACCAGAGATAGCATCATTTATCAGTTTTAGTTCATTGTCGCCCACCCAACCGGGATAGTGACTAGAGACTACTCTCTGACTGCCTTACCGAAAGGCCCTGGTTCGAATCCCGAAGAATGTATGGATGTGTGCAAATATATAGTGTTTGTGCTGCATGGGGCACTCTAAATATGGAGCTAGCCAAAAGCCCTTTCAAGAGGTTGTGGTAGGGGAAGAGGGGCGGTAGACTCTTCGACCGGTCCCCCTGAGGTGCCGTCCATCAATTTTGGGGGCGCAAATGAGCAAAGTCGTACTCTCAGCTGTATGATGTTCAAGGCTGTTGCGAATGACAGGAGCAATGTCGCAATAATTAATGAATTTCGAGGGCTGGTTCAGATATTACTGTCAGACAAGTGAAATTAGTCACAATAACAACAACCACAGTTCAAAATCGACTTCGGACCATGACAGGTCTCTGTGCGAGCTACCTCTTTAGATGCACTTTGCACTGCGATTGTGTTTAGCTTTCTTAGTCGTTTGAAGTGGTGACTACTGATTGAGATCTATGATGCTGAAAAGAGCTGCAAGAGGACTTTTCTGGAAAGTTCTAGAACTGTAAAGTGTTTCTTTTGGGAAAATCAATCTATCATGGGTTCTATTTTCCTTCAGTCCATAAGAACCCACATAACAATATATATTTATTTTTTCAACTTTTGAAAGGAGGAAGGGAATGATCGTTTAGCAATGGCGAAAGGAGTACATGGGGCAAAAATGCTTGAGAACCACTGCCATAAATAACATGTGAAGAAAACGAAAAAGTTAAGATTTATGTTATTAAAAACCATTGGTGAAAGTCCAATTTTTTGGAAAAATATTTTTACTCAGTAATCAGTTTAAAATAAAGCCTTAATAAATATATTGATCTCAGAACTAAACGGATGATATAGAAACTTAAGCAATTAGCAGAAAGTGAAAAATTATTTATTCGCAGTGCAATTATCATGGAATTTAGATTTAAAAAGAAGCAGATTGCTTAGCATTTAAACATCAAAATGACGTTATAAGATATTTCTCCAGCCTTCTTCGCATGCCTTCGTGATGTAGTGGTCAGCACGGTCGACGCGTAACTGAGAGGTCCGTGGTTCGATTCCCGGCGAAGGCGTTGCTCATTTTTCAATCGCTCTTGCTTCATAAATACCTAATCTCTCTACACTGGTGCTCGAACTAAAATGGTGGTGGATAATGCTTCTCCACCATCGGGATTTGGCGATTGGGTCCCCAAATTCCCAGTCGCTCTCTAGAAGGGGGAGTATATAAGATATTTCTCCCGCCTTCTTCGCATGCCTTGGTGGTGTAGTGGTCAGCATGCTCGACGCGTAACCGAGATGTTCGTGGTTCGATTCCCATCGAAGGTGTTGCTCATTTTTCAATTCTCCCGCTTCAAAAAACCTAATGACTCTACAATGTAAATGCTCAAAAAAATTTCCTCAGAAATATCTAGTTCTAAAAATAATACATTTTTCAGAAATATAGTCACATGTTTAGATATTTTGAAGATAATGTATGAATGAATGTGGTTTTGTTCAGCTTTATCCAAATTTAGAAACCAAGTTAAGAATAAAATATTAGAAGGGACGGCTTCACAAGGATAGCTGGTTATAACGGTGTCCGTAACTCTTGTACAGTTTGATTGCTATTCGAAAAGAAACCTTTGTGGCAGGGCAGGTTTATCAAAGTGTCCCTGTTTAAAAAGTTATCAGTTACGTTGTTACTGATGAAAGAGGCCCCGATCAGTGGCAGTGGTTAGCGCTGCTGGCTACTGTATCAGTGGGCCCGTAGTTGAATCCTGGAGGAGATATGGATGTGTGTGAGTGTATAGTGTTCGCGCAGCATGGGGACACTTAAAATACTGGTGAAAGTCCTCTCAAGTGGCTTAGGAAAAGAGGAAGAGTGGTGGCAGACTTTAGGATTCATCTGTCGGGATGCTTTCCATCAAAACTGGGAAAGAGCTGCACAGTTAGTGCGGTGGGTGTATACATATACGACAAAGGCTGAAATTCTGAAGTCCCGCCCACTACTATCTGTAACTGTTACTGATGAAAGAGTTTTCACCAAAATTGCTTAAGATCTTAACTGGATCGAAGAAATATAATAATATTTGTTTCATCTTGTAAGGTTTATAATGCGTTTTCTAACAGTTATTTTAAGTTTTGTTCTTTCCTAACTTATTCTAATTTCAGCTTACAATTTCCTGCCAGAATGTGAATTCAGAAACGTAGAGAATGTAAATGACAATGAGCACTATTTAAGTCGTGACTTAGCCGACTTCAACAGAGAGAAAGAGAGAGCCTGATTTCCTGACTAGCGCGCGTTTGCCTTCTGGCCGCATCTCTCTTAGATGTTACTACGCTCGGCCATATCTAGGCCCTTGCTAGGCTTCGCCGATTCAATTAATACTTAGGGGCCAACTAGTTAGATTGTGATAGCTTCGGCTATATTATTTAAGAGCTTTAGTTAAGCTAGTTTTAGTTCAAATTATTAGTATTTACGTTCAAGCCCGAGTGATGGCTTTATTGTAAAGTTCCAAGCCGGAACTGATTGTAAATATACTGAATAATAAAGGGTTTTAAACCCTTCTCAAGTCTCACTTGTTCTGTTCACACTTAAGCGATTATTCGCTTGTAAAGTGTTCGTGGGGTTCTAAGTAAGAACTTAAGATTTAAAGAGTTGAACCCTACAATCTACTGAACATTAATTATATAATCATAGATTTTAAAAATTCATTCATAATTTTACTCGTTTAAAAACTAAAAAAACAAAATTTAAATCTATCTGCTAGAACCTGAAATCTGAAAATCTGTGAAATAGAATCTTAAATCTGAAAACTAGCAGAATAATTTGGCATTAACTAACATTATTTACGTAAAATTTGATAGTCTGGTTGAAATTATCAATAAAGTTTATAGAGCCATTGGGTTTTTTTAAACAGAAGAAGAGACAAATGAGCAATGCCTTCACCGGGACTCGAATCACGGACGTCTCGAATACGCGTCGAGAGTGCTGACCACTACACCACGAAGACGGCGGGAGAAATACCTTATAAGTTCACCTTTTTCAATTTATACGTTTATAAATCACTACATGCTCTAAATTGAAGCGTAAAACTTAAACAGTCAGATTTTCATCTATCTTGTGTTAGAGTGGCTTACATACAAAGAAAATATCACGAAATGGTTGCAATGATACAGCTTAAAGTAACCGAAGATGAAATAGCGATGAATTGTTCCTCACTCGAGTATATTAGTCAAATTTAGATTTAGCCTGTTGCATCTGGTTAAAGACGCTAACAGAGTTTAAAAAGTGTACAGAAAATACCTTCATGCCCTGCTCATCGAGAGATAAAATCTGAACCTAATTCTACTGACTAAAAGTATTTGCAGATTATACCAACCCCTTTATTTTTGGACCGATTTTTTCAACATACCCCTTTATTTAGTACAACAGTGATATTTATACTACAATATTTTTAAATCTGAAAATAAGATTGAGCAGTATGCTACGTTTTTCTCCATTCGGCTATTGGTATTGTGGGGTTCCACCTTTTTTTATTTCACAGTTCAATATGAGGAACCTTCTACACCGATAAGCGAATAATCGCTTGAATATGCGAACAGAGACGTAAGACTCAAGAAGGGTTAATTACCATTTATTTCTCAAAATCAGTATAAACACAGTCTGCTCCTATCTCAGAGCGTACAGCAAATCCTCCACTTGGGCTTAAACTCAAAGTAATAAGAATTAAAACTTAATTAATGCTTAACTAAAAGATATAGCCGAAACTATCAGGATTCTAAGTAGTTGGCCCCTAAATCTCAATTAAGTAGGCGAAGCTATCAAGGGCCTGAAGTACGGCCGAGCATAGTGATAGCTTAGAGAGAGACATAGCTCAAAGGCAAACTGGCGCTAGTCAGAAAGTCTGGCTGTCTTACGAAGTCAGTGAAGCATCAACTTAAATACCACTCTTACTCATTTGCATTAAACGCGTTTCTGAAAATACATTCTGGTAGGAAACTGTAAGCTGAAGCTAGAAGAGATAGGAAAGGTGCATAAACTTAAAATAACTGTTATAAAATTACGATAAACCTTACAGTATGTTTAGAAGTTAACGAAAATAGAAATAAATAAATACGTACGCTATTATCTAGATCGCACTGTATTTATTGGTATGGTACTGTAAACTACCGAAATTAGTCCGCTAAACATGTTAAATCAACGACAAGAAAGTAGAAACTTCTACTTAGATTAACAGAAAATGACCGGAATATTGCTGTCATAGCAGGTAATGATTGTATTCTGAGGAAGAAAATTGCTTACTAATGCTGTAAAATTTAATGAATGTTCATATGAAGAGGAAAAGATGTATAGCGCAAGCCTGGAAAACTAAATAATATGAATATTAACGAAGTTGCATTAATAAAAACTTAGAAAATCAAGTTGAATAATAAGTATCCGGTTAATATGAAAAAAAAATCATAATTTCTTCTTATATAACAAAAAGAGAGAAATTGCATTTATTTTCCCCCTTCATTTTAGTGTAAAATCCCATACACAGAAAGAAAAGTCGCTAAAAATTACACAAAGAATAATTTAATATTACTTATATATGAACAATTTAAAAAATTGCGATTAAACAGTTGAAAGTTTCATAACATTTATTTAATGCTATAACAGCAGTATTAACTATTATGAAAGAAATATCATTTATTTGTAATTTAAACCCAGCCCCAGATTGTCAGCTCCAGAACAAAATTTTCTGGATGATCTGTAATAAAGAACATAAGTCAACATTTTTTTTTCAAGAAGTGCATTCATGTTTCAAGTTTCAACTCATATCGTAGAAAAAGTTGATTATGCAATGGTATACATTTGATTCCAAAAACATTTACATTGCGCACTTCGTATTACGAGGTTACTTTTATTTTTTCCTACCATTTGTTTATTTTGCTCTATTAATAAATATCGTTAAGGAATTCTATCTCAATGCCGTACCTTTCTTTATTTATATTGGGATAACATATCTCGGGTTATAACGAGTGATGACTTCGCTCTTGTCGTCGAGCTGTTTATTGCCCTGATAAAAGCTTAAACATTTAACAGTCTCATTTAGTACATCCTGATAAAGCAGATGAGCAAGTTTTGAAGGAAGTATATTTTATGGAATTGCATTCTTTGCGAGGCAAGCCGCCTAAAGCAATTGTTATAAAAAACAAATATATATATATATATAAAGAGAGAGATACAGTAATTTATAATAACACAAACGAAGAATTGCTATTATGAACTACTGTCTCTCTCTTTTTATGAAGAATTGTGGCTATACGGTAAGCGTAATGGCAAACCGCACATTGAGTTGATCAGTGTTAACGAATTTCGCTTGCTGCGCATGCTCAATAGTGTACCGTTGGCGTGGGAGAAAATACTGGCGAATAAAAATAAACAACCCTCCACGAGCCTGTTCGTCATGTAGGTCTTAGCGACTCTTTACGATTGCAATACTATGAACACTTTTTTTTGTGCTTATTGCAATTGCTTCTGTTTCATTTCATTTTGGTTTATTTTGTTCATAAGCATTGCATTTAATATCAGTTATTTGTAATAATTTCTTTAGCTTTAATTCAGTAATTGAAACTAGATATATTCCTTAAGTTTTTAAAGTATTTATGAATGGAACGCATGGTAAATAATCGATTGCTTTTATTTCTCAGAAGTACAATCAATAAACAACATCATGTAATGTTTCCCGTTTTGTAATCCTTCTTAAACGAAAATTTGGGGAGTTTGCAATTGATATTTACACCTAAGTAATGAAGCAACATACAACCTAACAAGTTTTAAAACCCCGAACTAACATCAACCATATATCACATTTATCTTCTTTTAAAATTACGCCAAATTCTCTTCTGGGCATGCGCAGGGTGCGTAATTCGTTTAACATTGTTCAACTGAATGTGCGGTTTGCCATTACGCACACGGTAATGTCTCTCAGACGCCATTGTGTGTTGTCCGCCGGAAGAATTGTGTTTATTACTTTTAAATAGTTTAGTATGCAAGGTGTTATTTTAAGTTTCTAAGACTTATTTTAATTTTTAGACACACTTTACTGTCTGTTCTCGTTTGACACCTACTATTCCCTGCTAGAATAAATTCTATTAATATCGTCTTATATGTAAATGAGGCAGAAAGAGTATTTAAAGGAAGGTTTTGCTTAATTCAGGACACTCGTTACGGAGAGACGGGGACGCCCTAACTTTACCATTGTGGTTATACGGGCATGGTCCCACGCCCTCCTCCTGGTTTTTCATATCAGCTCCACCACAGCGAAGGGAGCGGACAAGCCAGCACCAGTACGGTCCCTGTCGAGCCTGATCCCATCCTAGGTACAATACCCGGGTTCTAGTCCTGTGAAGAATAAGGTACAATAGTACCTGATATTTTACCCCCGTGGTTGAGACTGTCTAAGTACAGATCCTAGCCAGTACTTCCCAGGAATTCTCCTGAGTCAACCCCCGGGGGGAGGCTTAATTCAGGAGAAGAGCTTAGAGTCTTTAGTGGCGCATATTTGTCATCAGGTTGCTTTGTTGTTCAAGCTAACTACGCCCTGCCGTATTGTACGTGCCTGCTGATATTCGCCGGTTAATTTAATTACGGATAACTACGTTAGACTCTTTTGGACATCTTCGGCTGAGTTCAGTTTAAATTAGTATTAGATTAGTTTCTTATCTTGAGTAAAACCCAAGCGGAGGCTTTGCTGCAATTACGAGAAAAATGGCTATCTGTATTCTTGTTTGAGATAATAAAGGGTGAGTTTAATCCTTCTCTAGATTTTGTCGTTTACACACTTGGACTCAGCAATAAGTCGCCACATAGTTCAACTACGTATCTACGAAGTCAAGCATAGATAAAGTAGCAAGAAGCATTACAAGTATGCTAATTAATAACAGACAGATTAAATTTGAAAGAAAAAATTAAAACACTTAACGTTTTGCTGAATGGCAGTACACCGGCACGTGAAAGATAAAAATATTTTATTTTGGGTAACAGCAATACATTTCCATTGAACTGCTGAGTTTATTTATTAAATTTGAAACACAAATAATTTACTCATTGCTGAGTGGCAAAACATTTTTTTCTTCAAATCGCTGAATTTTCTGATTAAATTTGAAACGTAAATATTTTATGTTTTGACGCGTGGCAACACCTTGCTTTTTAAATCTCCAAGTTTGTTAATCAAACTTTCATTAAGCTCACTCAAAACATAAAATAAATGAAAAAAATTCGAAGTTAAAAATTCGGCCATCGAAATGCATATAATGTTGGGGTGGAGGATTACATATGTTCAAAATTTGGTGGCTCTAGGTGCTGCCTTTTTTTCACAATGTAAAATCTGTCCATACACACATACATGCAGATTATTCAAAATTTAATAAAAGAGAGAGCGTTTTACGCTTATAAAAGAACATACCAAACGAAAGTAAATTTTACGTGGAAGAATACGTATAGTTTTCTGCTTTTACATAGAGAAAAGCAGTGAAGTTGGATTAATGCCATAGTATTTTGGATTGCTTAGTAAAGCTTAAGTAAAAGTTTCATCAGGCAACGAATAATTAATTATGTTAGATTAAGAAGTAGGTATACTGATGTTAGAACGATAAAGAGATAATAATATTTAAAATTACCCCAGTAAAATTATCAAGAAAATAAATACCAATGTAACTGTTAAATACTTTAAAAAAATGACCCAACCGGGACGTTGTAATATATATAAATATATTAATATTAAATACTTTTCAGTTATTATTTATTATATATCCAAGCCATTTTTTCTTTTTTCTCCGACATAATAAAAACAAATGCTCAGTGATAAAAGAATAATTTTAAAAAAAAAATATGACTTTTTATATTTTTCAGTTATTGGTTTTTGACTTTTTCTTCATTGGATTTTGAGCTCTAATGTTAGAAGATTATATTACACTATCTGAATTAGCGAGTTATCTTGCACGAATTTTATATTCGCTGTTCATGATTTAAATCCGGATTAAAATTTTTGCACGCTGTTATTTCCTTAAATATTATTTTTCTTAAAGATTTCCTTCTATTTCCAGTTCTCGTAACATTACTCTGAATGAGCAAAAATGAATGTGGAAATGCGAAAATCGTTACCTTTCCTATATATTTTCCAGATACAGGTCCAATAACTTTTAGGTCTATTATCGATCTGGTAGTTAAAAACAACTTTTGTTTGATAGCGGATAATACTTCCGATGGCGACTCTCACGCCAAGCCGTTATTTGATGTGGCCCGGGAAATATTTATATTTCTTAATGTCTATCCTCTAGTTACTATCTGATTTTGTACTAATAGCTATACGCTATTAGCATAAATAATATGCATATCTTGTAATTGGCACATGCTCTGAAGATTTTGAAATCGATTAAAGAATTGTGTGGATTGCGAAATTTTCACTTCTTTATGCATTAAAGAGAAAATATATTCCCGT
This sequence comes from Stegodyphus mimosarum, assembly GCA_000611955.2. Lineage (NCBI taxonomy): Eukaryota > Metazoa > Arthropoda > Arachnida > Araneae > Eresidae > Stegodyphus > Stegodyphus mimosarum. The sequence goes on from KK114834.1 coordinate 20,644, forward strand.
CACTCTTACTCCACAGCATCTAGTTCAATATTACTTTCTCTCAAAATTTCTTATTATGGCATTCCTTTCCATAAATAGGCTTTATTTTCTCGAAATGTTTACAAGTGTTGGTGGCACAATATTGTTCTTATCCTTATCACACAAAGAATGGTTATTAAGGGTTATATTTTCTTAAGTATTTACCTGAACATTTACTTCTAACTTCAAACTTTCTCAAAATAAAGTAGACTAAGCCAACTTGCGCGTCTTTTGTCTATGCAGCCTTTGGGCTAACGTACAGTTTATTTAGTTAAGGTCAGTTCTTTACTTTTGATTTACGCCTTAAATGCTGGTTGGTTCTGTAAGCATAAGCTGTGCCTTCTGTGATATTATATGAGTTAGTAAAAGGGTATTTTACTCCTTTCGTAGCCTCTCTTATTTATAAGTAGTAGTCTCTACGTAGTTGTAAGTAGCAGTCTTTCGTAGTCTCTGCGAGAAGTCACTTGCGCTCTCAGAGTTTTCAGTCAGGTTTATGTTACCAATGAGGGGGAGACTCTATAATGTAAATACGGAGTATAAATCCGTTAAAATCAACACTAATTTGTCGATTTGAATGTAATAGGTTTTAAGTCTGATGTTTACTTAGTGTATATAAAATTTCCCTAATAAATGCGGTAGTGAATTCTAATGATATAATTATAGCAAATTAAAATACCTATATATATATATATAACATATAAAAAGAATTACGTTTTGACTGTGAATTTATGAATAAAAGGAAAATTTAAAATTTACTCAAGATTAACTCCTGTCACATCTTGTGCCAGGTTAACCTCTTCAAGTGACTGCACTTAACTACTTATGGACAGTTGATTACGATAACTACACTGGTAATCATTAATCAAAGAAAAATTACAAAAATGAGGATTATTCAAAAAGTTACATGCAGAATTTAATGAATATGAACCTTAGGATACATCACATAATAAGGATAAAATTACATGAAAAGAAATTACCAGACAATTATGATGTTGTAGAAATTAAAATATGTATAAAATGAACAAATCGGATATGTCATTTCGCTGTAGGAAAATTATCTTCTATACGAAGTATCGCCTGCCTTAGAAGCAATATAGCACACACAGCGATGCGGGATGCTGTCAATTATGCGGTCTATCGATTCCATAGGAAATGAGAGTCATTGCTCTTGCAAAACAGCTGCAAGCGTTGCAAAGGTCTGTAGAGGAGGATTGAGAACAGCTAGACATCTTCCTAAAGCATCTCGAACATGATAGATAGAATTCAGGTCCGGTGATCGAGCTGGCCACTCCATGCGCTGATATGTTTGATGCCAAAGATTGCGAGCCCTGTGCTGTCTAGTGTTGTCCTGCTGTAGCAAAATATCATCACCTATTGCCCCAGTATATAGGCACACATAAACATCAAGGATGTAATCTCTATAGGCCTGAGTATTTACGGTTCCACGCCGAAAGACATGGAGGTCTGTGCGTTCACCCAAAGAGATACCACCCCAAACACGAACAGTGTCTCCTTCATATGCATCTCTTTCACGAATATTTGATGGATGATAACGGGTTCCATGCCCTCTCCAAATCACATAACGCCTACTATCGGTTTGGAGGCTAAAGGTGGACTTATCCATAAACAGAACAACTCTCCAGTGATCAGCTGTCTAGTAGATACGTTGACGGGCCCACCTGAAACGTTTCCTTCTATGATGTGATCTGGCTGGTCGCCTTGCATACAGACATCCTTCGTAAAGCCTTCTACGCGCAGTTGACGTTAACTTCAACCTTCTGGTGGCTGCAGCAAGAAAGAATCTGAATTGAGTCGGAGATGTGATTCTACTCCTTCGTGCGCATAGCAACAAACACCGGTCATCGACGCTCGCTATAGCGATTGGCCATGCTTGGCTGAATATCTTGGGTGCCGAATCTGTGGGTTAGAAATTGTTGCCAAAGTCAACCGCAGGAGGACTCATATTTAGCCATATGGCTACTTCTGTCTAACTTTGTCCTGCCTCTAGTCTCCCAATAGTCTTCCAGCGCAGTTCTTCGGGCAAATAATGCCTGGGGGTCATTGTTACGAATTGGCTATTCCAAGTTTCTTATTTCAGTATCACGCGAAATTTACAGACATGAAATTTTATGCTCCTCGAAGATGATGCATTCCGATTGCAGCGCCACTAATTTGCATACTACAGTTTTACTCAACAACTTTTATTTGACAACATATTCAAATTTTATACGGATATGCTTATTTTTGGACTAGTGCTATTTTTGTGATTTTTCCTTAATTTTTGAAAACCAGTGTAGATAAATGTCATTAGACGAAGGTCTTATGGCGCATGCAGGTCAGCTGTTTTCAGCAAAGCCGACTTTTTTTGACGTGGCTGTATTCATTGCAACAGAAAAGCCCCGAAGATAATTCTTGCCATGATATGAAAATGTAATTTATTCACTAAAGCTGCTAATAAACCAGCTGCGAAGACTACATTTCTTTGGCAAAATGAGCTTCAAGAAATCTTACTTTGATTTAATTAATATTCTTCTCGAATTTTCCAACCGATTCAATAACTGCAGTTAATTTCTTTAGGAAGTAATATTCTTTAAATACGCCAATGCTTGTTTTGAACAGCAATCGGGAAAGGTTCCTCTGGGTTCTGAATCAAATATTCATATTCCTGGCCCACCAACAGTCGAAATCTAACGTTCATTCCGAACATTCGTTAACATAACGTTCATAAATTTAAATCATGGCGAACGATCCGGCTGTACAGAAGTTTTTGCAGTTATGCCAAAGTGTAGTATAAATATGAGTGAATTTTTCTTAAGAGTTCCTTTCAGTCCTTGGCGATGGTATACCTCCACTGAGGCAAATAGCCCGTTTTACTATAAATAGAATAACCTAAATAACTCATTTTCTTCCCTAACCTGAACGCAATATGCCTTAAAAACATTTTTAAAGCACAACATTCTTATGCCGAAGTTTTTGATTTTAATAAAAAGGAACTTCGTAATTGAGACTTATAAAGCGCATTTCGGTATAAAAATATCGCAATTACTTTTGGTCATCATCATTATTCCAAAAACGTGCAATTAATTTTGTTAAAATAAACATTACAGTATATAAGAAAGAGATAAAAATAATACATAAGAAAAAAAGAAAAATATTAGAAACAGCACGTAAGAAAAAAATAAACGTACAGAAAGAGATTAATTTATATTTGTTAGAATCATAAAACCTTAAAATTTATGAGTGGCCATGGATGAAGTGATGATTTTATTCAACACGATCACCGATTTCTGGTAAGAATAATCCGCAGTCTCTTTAAGCCACAATTCTTCCTCTGTCGAACTAAGAAACGTGCTCAAATTACAGCATTTTTTGATGAGGCATACTGATGCTTCCCATGCAGATGAACAGCAGAAAACACCAGAATTTCCTGTATTTAACACTGATCGACTTTTCTTCCTTTTTGTAGTGCTTCTAAGTGGTGTTACTGGCTACTTAAAATCCGTATTAACTGTGTAAAAAATTATATTCGCGAATTATTTTGTTTAAAAACATCTAAGCTTATAGCTGTTTTAGTTCCAGTGAAATAGGTTTTCAAAATTGATATATCTAACTGAACTTCTGCTATAATTCAGATATTTAAATCATAAGTACCTGGTACCTAAATTCAATCATATTAATTTTTAACCAACAAAATCAGAAATGCATAAGATATGTCGTTTAATATTTCATGTTTCCATTTTAGTGAGGAAAATGAAACTTCTAACACCACTATAATTTCTGTTTGGAAATATATTTTACAGAAGAAAATAGCTTTTTCATCCATGGCAATCTGATCTATTAACCTTTTGTTTATGTTTCTATTCAAATTTTGTTGATATTTTAATCTCTAAAGCTAAATTTTTACATTTTTTAATAACATTTTGAAAAATATTTTCGTTCTCCTGTAAAAAAAATATATTATCTTTATTAAGTATGCGGCTTCATATACAAATATAGCTTTTGACTTAATTGTATATAGAGCCGCACGCATAATAGAAATTTTTCTGATTAAATAGAAAAATTATTTATTTCAAAATGCTTCAAGCTGCTACAATGTTTCATCGTTTAATTCCGTAGCTTTAAATAGACGATGCACTTGAGCTTATTTATAGATAAAATCTTTTAATAGAGTTTACTCTTGATGCCCATTGCGTATTAGTGTGACCTTTTAAGCGCTGTCTTAAAAACGAACATGAGTGTACCCTATTTACTCGTTGCAGATTAAAAAACAAGGTTCGCTAGGTCATCTGTACAGTTTAAAAAAATATTAACGTGCTTGAAGAAGTATTGCATACTAAATTTGCATACTAAATTTTAAAAACTATGAGCTAACATTTAAAACAATTGACAAAAAAATGCATTTAGTTTGATAATTTCATTTTTGCACTCTTTATGCAGTCCAGACATACAGGCCTCATTGTCATAATCTTCACCTCGAACATTTTGATAGCAAGACCATCTTTTTCCAACTCTGACGAATAATATCATTTGCTAAAACACTACCAATTTTCTCTTTTGTTTCAATTAAAATCGATAAAGCTTTCTTTATTAATTTTGGATTGGTAATTTATATACACGATATCTAATAATCTGGCTTAGTTGTTTTCGCTTTCTTGATTCTAGGAAAAATTAAATAAAATAAATTCATCTTTACTTATTAGACAGATAAGAAACGATCCCTTTTTGCAGTTAGTTACATGAAAGGTAATATTTCTGTCCCCATAACTCAGTAATCCAATTTAGAAACATTTCTGCGCTCGAACTACCATTAGTTTCCTGCGTACCTGTAGGCGATAATACTTCTTTTTTTCGCAAAACAAAATTACGTCTAATGTAATGCGTAAAATATTTCGCTACTTTATGTTTCCTAATTCTGCCGCTTTACGCAAGGAATCATCTATGAAATCATCCTTTTAACTGTTTTTCAAAGCATTTCCATTGAAGATAGCCATAGCGAGAAACATAGAATTTTCGCGACTGGAATTCCAATTTAAGCTTCTCCAATTTTTCAAAATTCTTTTTGAATTGGGAATAGTAGAGGCTGTTTTGCATTTAGTAAAAAAGAATTCATGGGAAATAGAATTACGACAAAAATAAACGAATTTCGATGTGCTATCCCTGTTCCACAAGCTACGTCTCATTTTAAAAAAAACTCTTATCTTGAAAATCTTCTGCAGTTTTCTGAAGTAGATTACCTGATATCAGTATCTTATCTTTGATTTGGCCAGTGTTCTATTAAAAAAAAGTTAATTTTTCCTGAAATTTTGGACCACGATGATTGGTTTACGTGATTATGACAAAGCCACAAGGGCTATTTGCCTAAGAGGTGAGATGACTTCGTGGAGAACTTTCTCAGGGGAATTGGCTCGTATACACGTTACACATGGGGAAAACCACGAAAACGCCCATGCAGCCAGCCCATTCGCGGGATTCGAACCTCGGACCGAACTACTTTTTATCCTTCTCGTTTCCACAAACTTCAGCTCCTTGCTTGTTTTCATTTGAATTATTTTCTAAATTCTCACACTTCAACCACATATATTTTCTGGTCTGTCTATAAATAAACTTATAAAGTATTTTCCCCCCTTCTAAGCATGCATTCGTGGTGTAGTGGGCAGCACGCTCGTCGCCCATTCGAGAGGACCGTGGTTCCGGCGACGGCATTGCTCATTTGTCAAATATCTCCTGCTTTAAAAAAAAATACTAATGTCTCTACAGATGTCTCGTCCGAACTAAAAAAGGTGATGGAGGATGATTCTTCACCACCAGGATTTGGTGATTGGGTCTCCTAATGCCCAGCCGCTCTTTAAAAGGAGAAATATCTAAAGTATTTCTCCCACATTCTCAGCATGCTATCGTGGAGTAGTGGTCAGCACGCTCGGCGCGTATTCGAGGGGTCCGGTGAGAACATTGCTCATTTTTCACACCACTAATGCTTTCAAAAAAATACTAATATCTCTACAAACTTTCGTACTTATTGACTTTGAATCAGCAGATTTCGCCTTTTCACTTGTTTTGTATTTAACATCACTGTTGCTTTCCTCGGGAGGGGGAGGACCAATGCCTTCCGGGGAAAATTCGATATCTTACATAATTTTTAATCAAGCAATTATTTGAGTATTGTATCTTGTAGCTAGTTAAAAACATTGTCTTTGAATGAAATTTATATAACTTAGAAACTGAAAAATTATCAAGAAATATTAAAAATATAGAAATCTAAAATAAATAATATTTTTTTTCAGAAGCTTCCTGATTATCAGCACCGCCAAAAAAGTCACCAACTTATTGACGATTTTGTGAATTGGCGAAATACTGACAGACAGACAGACAGACAGAAAAAAGTACAGGAGACACCAAAACTTTGCCATGGGCAAAACTGGTATCGCCCCACTGCACTAACTATCTATGAAAGTGCACCCTATGCTCGGGCATTTGTTTATATTGCAGCATTTATAATAGTTATATATTAAAAGTGTACAATTTGCATTACAGGCAATATTGACATAAGATGTACTTTACATGGGTACTTTGCAATTACATCGATAAATACAATAAATACAATGGATAAATACAATAAGTATACAATGGATAAATACAATAAGTCATTTAGAGATGTATATATAAATTTCGGTTTGGAGCTTTGTTGGTGGTGGGGGGAATGATTATGTAACCTGGTTCGTTGCTTATTTGGTATTTTGTTACACGGTTCGCAGTTTATAAGTTCATTCTTAGCACGGTTTATATTTCAGCACACAGTTAATGAATTCATTTCATGGTACATAGTGTTGAGTGCGTAGTACTGGTGTATCTGTCACACATTGCACAGTATGAAGTAGTTCATAGCTCGTAGTTTGAGTAGGTATAAGAAAAGTTACGATTATCTCAATAAATGGAGGCATTTAAATGTGTTTTCTAATGTCACTCCTGCAAAGAGGGTGAAGAGTGGATATTCTTATTGTTGCATTTTCTGAACTTGGAGAATTATTTCGCGTTGTATGCTATGGATGGCAGAGGTCCAGTCCTTGGCGTTATAGGTAATCGATAATATTTTTGATGTTTTGGAAGACTTTACGGTGTTTAATGATGAATCATCTAAATTCTATTCCAGTATCAGTGGGATGGCAAATGTGATGGGCTGACGTTAGTGGACACTGAAACATGTAAATGTTCAGAGTCTCCGCTTTCCCCACATATGCATCTATCCGACGTAGCCATATTCCAGTCATAAAAATACTTGGGAAAGGGACCGTGACCCGAGATGTACTGGGTGAAAAAGTAGGTTGATATTATGGTATTTTCATCAGCCTTGGGCAGCAGTTCGAATGTACGCCGTCCTTGCGATCCTTGTTCCCACTGACGTTGCCACTTTTCATTCGCCATTTGTTTTAGTTTGTTCTTTAATGCTGATTTAGGCCGTGGGATATGAATTTGACATCCTGTTTGTTTTAATGCTGCCTGTTTTGCTAGAAAATCCGCCCTTTCATTGCTTTCACAAGGGTTGTGCCCTCTGGTCCATGACAGGACAAATTTCTTATTACTTGTACTTATGATGTCTTGAATTTGCCGGACTATTGGAGAATTTGTATCCTGTCGTTTGATGGCATATATGGAGGACTGACTGTCGGTGATTACATGGATAGTATCAGTATTTAACCCTCTAAGTTGCATAATGCAGTTTAGTATGGCTATGAGCTCTGCTTAATATACACTGTTTTGCTGCCTAAGTTGACGTTGCCATTCGGAATGAAGGCCTGTTTTTGTTTTTATGGTGACACCACTTCCTACCTTATGGTGGATCTTTCAGCCATCCTTGTATGCAGTAAATTCAGTTGATGTGTCAGTGCATGTTCTTTGCAAACATCTTGAAGTAACTCCTTAAAGTCCTAAAGTCCTGATCTGGAACAGGGAGCTGAAATCAGCTATGTTCTGGTGTAGATACTGTGCTGAAGAATAACTGCACTTGAAAGGGATTTAAAATCCTATTTTATTAAATCAATATTATTTACAATTCACTTCCCAACTTGGGAGGGATACAGAAAGTAAAAGACCACACTTGGGTCTAAATGAACATCAGATAAATTTAAACTAAAGCTAAATAGAAATTTAATTGATATTTGCTCACAGAGTTCTTCGCGGAGTTGGCCTCTAACTAAATGGTGCGTAGCAAGAAATACTAATACTAGCGCACTTCAATTTATTTCAATAAGCAATCACGTAGCAAGCACTATGGCTTATAATTTATCTGCTAACTGGTCAGGTGAACGTCGAACAGAATGACCGTGATCTGAGACTAAACGCTCTCTTACACTAAGAGGTTTCTACCACTGGTTTAAATAGTACTTGGCTCTACTTCAAATTAGCATAAGCTGAAAACGCGCGCTTCTTCTGACGGGAAGCTGAAACTGAGAAGAGATAGAAAGATTTAAATTAAAATAAAACTTTGTTATTTTAACTAAAACCTTACAGATGGAGGAGGTTTGTTTGCAATTTGTTTGAAATTGGCGAATTACATTTGTTTGCAATTTTCAAGGCTTAAAAATAATTAAAAGAATCATTTTCTTAGAAACAAGACATTTAGAACAAAAAATCTGTATGGACGGGATTCATATTTTTACATCCAGTTACATCTGTTCAGCGAAATAACGGTTCAATGTAAAGCATATGTTACGACATCCACTGCCCACCGAGAGAGGGCGCTGTATAAACCTTCTAGTTTTATCTGTAATATATTAGTGAGTAGTAATAAAAGTGTTGTCCGAAGTGGTCGTGTTAAATTTTTCTAAGTGTGGAGTCAAAGTTTCTGCTCCCTGTACAAAAGAAGTGAACATAAGTTTTTGGTGTCAGGAGCGGGATTAGGTGAGAATAAGGTGGTGATCATGTGTATCGTCAAATTTTGCGTAAAAAATTCTCTGTTGATTTGGAGATGTGTGTTGTGCGAAAATTGAAAGTGAAATTGATGGTTTCATTGTTTAATTTGTGGTGAGTAGCAATTTCGGTTTTTTAGAAATAACGTTTAGTGAGAAATCCTGTTTATTAATGTTGTATACTGAGGTGTTTTACTTGAGAATTTGAGTTGATAGTGTCTTTGTTGAGTTTGATGTGTTCTTTTTGTTTTGTGCTCATTGTGTTCTAATTGTCAATTCAGGGTTATTATACTTTTCTTTGAATTAAGATGAGTCTGAAGTCACTTAAGTCATTAAAAAAAGACGAGTTGATGCTCGTGGCGGAGGAGTTAGGATTAGTAATTCCAAGCGGGGCGAAAATAGTTACTTTGAAAACCTTAATAGAAAGTTCTGAAGTTTATGCAAGTGATGCTGAATTTGTGCAAAATGTTATTGATAATATTCTAGAGGAAAAGAAAATACAAAGTGAGAAACAAAAATCAGAAAATGAAATTAGATTAGAGTTAGAGAAAATACAAAGTGAGAAACAAAAATCGGAAAACGAAACTAGATTAGAGTTAGAGAAAATAAAACTTTCTCAGTTAGAGGCGGGATTAGCTTTAGCTAACACTAGAAATGTCTTGCTACAAAATCAAAATCTTGAAACGGACATCTCAAACAGAAATATGGAAAATCTAATTAAAAGTGTAAAAACATTAACAATTTCGGTACCTACCAAAGCAGAATCCTTTAATCTCTTTTTCCAATCAATTGAACGGGCTTTTAGGACAAAACAAGTACCTGAAGACTTAAAAGCAGAAATCCTATTAAATATTTTGGGAGAGAAGGTCACTAATTTAATGGTATATGTGAAGGAAGAAGATATTAATAATTACGATAAACTAAAGTCTATAATTTTAAAGGAATTTCAGCCAACCCCTCAAGAGTGTTTAAATTGTTTTCGTACTACGCAAAAATTGTCATCTGAGAGCTTTGTACAGTTCGCATCAAGGTTAAGTGCAAATTTTGAATATTATTGTCAGTTGAGAAAGGTACAAGATTTTAAATCGTTATGTGATCTTATGGTTTCGGATAAAATATTCAGTGAACTTGATCGTGAATTAAAGACCCATATAGCAGTTAAACAGGGAGAGACATGGTTCGAACCCCAAACTTTAGGTCGTGAATGCGATATTTATTTGTCATCAAAAGGTAAACAAAAACCAGAATCCCTTTTTGCAAAATCATTTTCAAGTAACGATAATAAAAGAGGCGATGGAAATAATGTTAGTAAGTATCGTAATTATAATTACAAAAATATTTCTAATGTATATGTATCTGGAGCAAAAGATCAAACATGTATTTTGTGTAAAACTAATCAAAACCACCCGATACAAAATTGTCCTAATTTTAAAAGGGTTTCAGTAAATGAGCGAGTTGAAATTATTAAACAAAATAACCTTTGTTTTAAATGTTTTTTGTCGGGGTGTAATGCAAAAAAGTGTAGAGCGAGAAATTGTTTCTGTGGGAAAGCTCATCATCCTATGATTCATTTCCCTAAGCCAAATAAGGTCCTTTCGAAAATAGAGAACGGTGACGCCGATCAAACTCAATGCAATTCTTCAGTGTCAAGGTCAAGCCCATTACATAAATCATCGGTGCTGTTACTCACGTGCAGTGTATACGTTAGCTCTGTTGATAAAACAAAATTCAATAAATTAACGCGCATTTTATGCGATAATGGCTCCGAAAGAAGTTGGTGTACGAAGTCCCTTGCAAATGGTTTAAAATTAAAATCAATTAGAAAGGAAAGATTGTCAGTTTTTTCCTTTGGCTCAGCAAAGCCTACCGAGAAATTATATGACGTAGTAGAATTAAAATTATCTAGTAGATATAACCCTAATCAGTGTATTCAAATTGAAGTGTTAGTGGCCGATACCATTACAGCGGCATCTGTTTCTGTTCCAAATAAAGAAGTACAAAATATTATGCAGTCCCGCGGATTAGTTTTAGCCGACTGCTGTGACAGTAATATAAACATTGAGATATTAATTGGTGCAGACGTGTTTTGGCAAATTATTGAAGCCTCTACATTCGAAAAAATAAACCAAGAAATTACTTGCGTGCCAACGATTTTCGGGTTTGCTTTACAGGGAAGTCAAGATGTTTACAGTCCAAATGTTAAACCTGCAGTTTCAGCGAATTTTTGTGTAGCCGCTTCAGATGTTCAGGTATTGTGGGAACTCGATGCTTTAGGAATTAAAGAAAAGGAAGAGTTAAATATAGTTGATAAAGCGTTGATAGATGAATTTGAGAAAAATTTAAAATTCGCGAATGAGAGATATGAAACTGATTTATTATGGAAATTTCGCTATGACGAATTAGGAAACAATTATTTTTTAGCTAAAAAGCGGTTTCAGGAGTTAGAAAAGAATTTTTCTACAAAGGATTGGGTTGCTAATGAGTATAGGGAAATAATAAATGACCAAAAACAAAATGGAGTTATTGACGAATGTGAGAGAGATGAGCATGAGTATTTTATGCCTCATAGAGCAGTTGTTAGAGAAGATAAAGAAACAACCAAAGTTCGGATTGTCTTTAACTGTAGTTCAAAATCTAAAGATAATCTTTCCCTGAACGATTGTTTGGAAACTGGCCCAAATTTAAATCCAAATATTCTTGATGTAATTGTAAAATTTCGTAATTACAAAATAGCGTTCAGTGGTGACATAGAGAAGGCTTTTTTAATGATAAAAATTTCTGAAAGAGATAGAAAGTTCTTAAAATTTCTTTGGTATTCAGATAACCCTAATGAAGAATATAAAATTATGAGAATGAAAAGACTACCGTTTGGATGTAAAAGTTCCCCTTTCATTTTGAGTGCTACGATAAAGCATCATATAAAAAAATATGAGGGAAGTAAACCTAAGTCATTTGAAATGTTAAATTCATCACTTTACGTAGACGATTTATATTATGGCGGAGACAGTGTGAGAGAGTCATTTGACTTGTCGTCGGATGCTGTATCAATATTAAAGAGTGGTGGATTTAATTTGAGGAAACTGAGGTCGAACAGTAGAGAATTAGAAAAACTGTGGATAGAACATGGACTTAGCGATAGTGAGATGGTGGGAGTTCAACAGCTGAAAGTCCTAGGGTTGAATTGGAATCCTGATAAAGATGAGTTGTCGTTGGAGGTGAAGGGCTTGGTGGATTCGTGGAAAACGTTGCGACGCACTAAAAGATGTGTTTTGCAGACAGCTGCAAGAATCTTTGATCCTATTGGTTTGATTGCGCCATTTGTGATACGTATAAAGTTATTGTTACAGGAAATTTGGGAGAGAGCGTGTGATTGGGACGAAGAGTTGCCAGAGGACTTGCGGCAAAAGTGGATAACGTGGTGTAGCGAAACTGGAAAATTAATAGACGTTACTATTCCGAGATATTGTTTCCTGGGTTGCAAGAATGAGCAAGCGGAAGTACATGTGTTTTGCGACGCTTCACCAAGTGCTTACGGAACAGTTGTTTATTTTAGATATTGTGAGAATAATGCGAATTACAGAGTGTCCTTTATAATGTCGAAGAGTAGAGTGTCACCTTTAAAGAAACTAACGCTGCCGCGGTTGGAACTGATGGCCATGGTGATAGGTGCTAGAGTGGGAAATTACCTTAAGAGTGTTTTCAAGGATAAAATTGGAAGAATAGTGTTTTGGAGTGATTCTTGTATTGCATTGTATTGGGTGAAGGGAAGTGCGAAGAGATGGAAACAGTTCGTTGCCAACCGGGTTGTGGAAATTCAGGATCGATCGAGTCCGAGTGATTGGTACTATTGTCCGTCTGAGGATAATCCCGCGGATTTGCTTACTAGAGGAATCTCGGCTGAGAAGTTGGTGCTTCATGAGAAATGGTGGTCAGGTCCAATTTGGCTTCGGAAAAGTTTTGAGAGTTGGCCTAACCAACGGGTTAGAGAGTTACCGAATGTGTACAATGCGGAAATACTAACAGAGCAACGGAAAAATTCTGTCAAATGTTTTGTAGTGCAGTTGGAGTTAGTTGAGCAGCTTTGGAACAAATTTTCAGTTTGTAGCAAGTTGCAGAGAGTTGTCGCTTGGAGTTTAAGGTTTATAAGAAATGTGAGGGGGGATAGGATTTTGACTCCCTTCTTAGAAACAAGTGAACTAAAAGAAGCGCATGATATTATAATCAAACTAGTCCAAAGAACTGACTATAAAAAGGAAATATCTACTTTAGAGAAAGCGAGAGTGTTAAAGAAAGGTTCTTTAATTTCTCTAAATCCGTTCTTGGACAATAGTGGCTTACTACGTGTAGGAGGACGTTTAAGAAATGCCAGCTTACCAGAGTCTGTGAAACATCAAATAATATTACCTAAGAATCATCCCGTTACAAAATTATTAGTGAAATTTTATCATCTTACTTACATGCATGGAGGAGTACAATTAGTTAACTCTGCGATGAAACAAAAATATTGGATTATAGGAGCAAAGGCTGCAATACGCAGAGAAATAAAAAGGTGCGTTATCTGTGCCAGATTTTGCTCTGAGCTTTCGAAACAAGTGATGGCTGATTTACCTTCTGCGAGAGTGAATCCTGGAAGACCATTTCTTAGATCCGGTACTGATTTTTCAGGACCATTTTTGATCAGCCCGAGACGTGGAAGAGGCGTTAAACCACTGAAAATGTACGTGTGTGTGTTTGTATGTTTCGCAACGAAAGCCGTCCATTTAGAACTTGTTAGTGATCTTAGTGCTCAGGCATGTATTGGAGCTTTGAAACGATTCATCGGACGACGTGGAAAGCCAGCTGAAATATTCAGTGATTGTGGAACAAATTTTATCGGTGCAAAGAATTATTTAAAAGCTTGTACGATAGAAGCCCTTGGTACTTATTTGACCAATGAAGGCATTAAATGGACAATGAATGTTCCATCAGCCCCTCATTTTGGAGGCCTATGGGAGGCTGCCGTTAAATCCATGAAGTTTCACATGAGACGTGTTATAGGATCGCAGATCCTCTCACAAGAAGAATTTTCAACGTGTCTGGTGGAGATTGAAGCCATACTTAACTCCCGTCCTTTAGTGGCTGCTTCTGAGGACCCAAATGATTTTTCTGTCATTACACCGGGTCACTTCATTATCGGTTCCGAGTTAAAGAGTGTTCCTGAACCTGATGTTACAAATGAGAAAATTCCCATTCGTGAGCGGTGGAAATTAGTCACACAGATTTCGCAATCGTTTTGGAAATCGTGGTCAAAGGACTATTTGACTCAGTTGCAAGTGCGCAACAAGTGGAAACTCCCCAGTGCCGATTTACGTGTGAATGATTTAGTGCTAATCAAGGATGAAAACTTGCCGCCACTTAAGTGGAAAATGGGAAGAGTAATTCATACTTATAGAGGAACTGACAATAGAGTAAGAGCAGTGAACTTAAAAACTGTTTCAGGTGAAATGAAGAGACCAATCCATAAACTGGTCCGACTTCCTGTGAATGACTGATTGCTTTGATTTATTTCTTTCATTTATTTATGTGTGATATTTACAGTTTGCTTAATTTAATGTTTGCATTTATATTTCAGTTTGTTTAATTTCTAGTTAAGCTGATGACAGGGTCATGGGGGCCCAGTGTGTTACGACATCCACTGCCCACCGAGAGAGGGCGCTGTATAAACCTTCTAGTTTTATCTGTAATATATTAGTGAGTAGTAATAAAAGTGTTGTCCGAAGTGGTCGTGTTAAATTTTTCTAAGTGTGGAGTCAAAGTTTCTGCTCCCTGTACAAAAGAAGTGAACAGCATATAAATCCAAGTGCACCCAAAACGCATTAGAACACCCGAGCAGAAAAATCATTTATCAATTCTTTTGTGAAAACGGAAATGAAATGCCATCTAGCAGGGCAATAGGAATTACTTCTACATTATGAATCACTTCAGAAGGGGAAGAAAACAGAGAGAATCCGCGATGTTATGGAAGTTTTAAGAGCAACCACATATGAGTGCAAGCGGAAATTGTATCAGTACCTTTCTTTGATTTTTGGTAGTGAAAAATAACGAGTTTTGAAATGTTTTAATGAACTTGGGAATTATAATACCCAAAATCATTATCTCGCCGGTCTTATAACTTTGCCTCTGATGCGCTAACGGAATAAGGGGGTCGCTTGGTAATAGGGGATCCTTATACAATTCATCTTTCACTTAGCCGTATGTTGTTTTCAAGACAGATAGTGTAACGATACGCAGCTTAAAAACCTTTGCTTCACTCCACTGGGGTTAAAAAATAAGAGCTGTTTTGGCCATTGACAGCAGAAAAGCGGCAGTAGAACGCAGAAGAAAACGTACACTGCCCCCCCCCAAAAGAGACAGTTCTTTATCTCCCGTTCTATTGGGCCGTTTGACGAAATTCAAATTGCGTTTCCCATGTCCCGAAAGCGTGACTTAAGCTATGTATTAGATTATATATAGCATTCTTCTAACACATTTATTTTGACACAAAATGGGTCTTTCTCTGAAGTAACATAGCAAAGTTTTTCCATATTTTGATTCAAACGAAAGCAACAAAAGCTTCAAACAATCCAGCGACTCTTTCTTCTCAACTACACCGGAAGCTATAGAACAACATCAAATGCGGCCCTCTTCCAAATAGCTAACAACACGCCGCTTTTTATACGCGCTGAACAAGAATTCCATAAGACAACCGTACTACAACTACGAAAGAAAAGCCATTACAAATCATTAGAACTTTTAGCAGAGAAATATGAGACACCGGCGCACCCATATGAGCACCACCCAGGAAAGAAAAATAATATCACATTAAGCATGAAAAAAGAAGTAAACGAGAAGAAATTCCCTCAACTCTCTACAGACGGTTCCGGCCTAGAAGAAGGTAAAGACAGCGCAGTTAAAATCTACATACATCTCAACTCGACAACAGGACAAAAGTTCCACCTAGATCAACAATATAGTGTATTCCAAGCGGAATCAATAGCGCTCCTCCAAGCAATAAAATACAGCATCACAAACTCCCTAAAAACAGCATATATCTTTACAGACAGTCTTTCAGAGATGCATGCCATCGCAAATCCGCACCACCGATCAAAATTAATCCAAGAGATTACAGAAAGAACTCCAGCATCGCAAAATCAACACTTCTTTGTCACTTGGTTGAAAGCCCACGCAGGAACAAAGGGCAAAGAGGAGGCTGACATCCTAGCCAAAGAAGCAGCTAGGGGTCAAAATGCACAAAACTTATCAGTACCATGGCCTGCCTCGCACCTTAAAAAAATCATAAGCAAGAAATGTAAAACTGAATGCCAGAACTGGAGGGACAACGCCGAACAAGGAAGAAGGAAAGTAGGCACTGCACCCAGTTAATAACAAGAGAAATAACGTAGTTCTTATCAGGGCATGGCCCTTTTCCCACGTACGTTTATACGAGGAACTTAGCTAGATCAGATCAGTGTGTATGTGGAGAAAGAGGTAGTCCCGAAAATTATTTATTTAAATGCTCCCTCACAGCTGAACATCATTTAAAAGTCCCGAACTTAGAAAATGAAATGACTCCTTTCATAAGATATGCTACCAAGAACAACCATCTCAGGAAAAAAATCATGAATATAATGAACTTCCTGTCCACAAGAGGCACTGAGTTATGCAACACAGCATAGAATAATATAACATAGCTATTACTTAAAACATTGTGTGTAAGCAGACCTGGAGCTGTCCTCCATAGCATGTAAGTGCGAAAGGCACCGACTGTGAAAACATCAATGTATATTTAATGGAAAAAGAAAGGCACCACCTGCGGTATGGTATCAATACAAAGCATTGCAAGCAACGCCTGGCAAGGTCCTCTGTGAGCCCAGTGAGGTGTAATTAGCTGGATAATTAGTGTGCCTGGACAACACCCACATTGCCAATGGTTAAACAATGGGTGTCCACCGCACTTCACCATATCCATATCCACATAGGTATAAGGTATTTCTCCCGCCTTCGTGGTGTAGTGTTCAGTACTCTCGGCGAGTATTCGAGAGGTCTGTGATGCGAGTCCCAGCGAGGGCACTGCTCATTTTTCACATCTCCTGCTTCTAAATATCGAAATGTCCTTAAAGTGGCGTCCGAACTAAAAAAGGTGGTGGATGATGATTCTCCACTACCACGATTTGGCGATTGGGTCGCCTAGTCCCCAGTCACACTTTAAAAGGGGAAGTGTATATGGCATTTCTCCCACCTTTGTGTCATGGCTTCGTGGTGTGTCATGGCTTCGTGGTGTAGTGCTGGTCAGCACGCTCGCCGCGTCTTCGAGAGGTCCTTGGTTCGAGCTCTAGCGAAGCATTGCTCATTTTTCATTTCTCTTGTTTTCATCAAATACCTAATATAGTTTGACCGTCTCAAACGCAACCCTGGCTGGCATTCTGCCAAAGCATATAGACTCGCCCAAAAGGGGCGTTATTACTTGCTGCGACGTGAAAGGTCATGTGAAATTCTTCTCTTCTCCGGAAAGAGAGAGCGGAGGGAAAGAAAGTCCCCATCCTTCCATCCTATCTTGAGAATAATTCGGCCCGAATGGCGCATGCGTGTTTGCATGGCCGCGTATGAGGCGGTCGAACTATATCTCTACACAGGTATATAGATAATCACAATGAAGTTGGAAAACAAGATATATATCCTAAATGCATTAAACGTAATAAAACTAAAAAAGATGACAACGAAGCAGATTATTTTGACCTACAAATTTACAATTTCAACAATATTACTTAATTTGATAAACGAATAGATTTCAAGATATTTCAATTTTAAGACAATTAAATTAATTAATTGGAAATCTAGTATCTCCAGTAAGATTGTAGCTAATACTGTTATTAATCAAACTAAAAGAATCAAAAATATTTTTAATAATAATTTTTTACAAAAGAGCTTATTTATTATAATGTTCAAAGATAACAAATACAATCCCACATAATTTCATCGAAAGAAAAAAAAAGCAGCTAGTTAAATTGCAGTTATCAAGCTAAAAATTATTTTCACCACTAACTGCTATTTTTTATGATAGGCTTTATGGCGGTATAGTTTGGGTGTCCTTTAATACAGCTGAATTGGAAATTCTTGTCAGAATTCTTACATTAGTTTTAATTTTTAGAGTAGACTGTCAATAATTATCTGCCCCTTTTATTAACAAAATGGACCTACTTCAGCTTCCAAGTCTCAAGAAAGTCTGCTTGAGTGAGTTCTATATTCTGTAACATTTGACAACGTTTTTCGTTTTCTGCCATTTTTTCTTTCTTTAGATTATCTATATTTTGTAAGGTTTCTATTAATCCCTCCTTTGCATTCTATAAGATTGCTCACAATTTTACTCACAGCTTACTAAACATTGCTCTAACTTCATCTCAAATACTTAGCTTCTACGTTTTTACCCTCTTCGAATTTATTTATTTATTCTACACTAATTTTTTGATCATTTTCAGTTTCTTTTTTACTTTAAGTACTGCTACGTTTTACTCTACTATTTTTTTACTCTAAGCACCCTTCTGCTGCAGTTAATTTATTAGACCTTAAAATGCGCAATAACTCTTAATTTACACTAACAATAGTATGCAGATTGTAATACTAGCACAAACTAAACATGACACTGAAATGTTTAGGCTTTCCTAAAATAATTCAAACATGTTTCGTCGTCGTTTGGAATTCTTTAAGGGCAATGAGTCTTCATTGTTGTGCGGGAATGTCTCGAAATATTGGCAGTTTTTGAAATGCCTATCTTCTGTAGGTACTGTAATATAGACTTGGGCACTTTAAACCAATATTTACTTGATTATATTAGAAATTTAGCTAGAATACGTTAGTGTAACAGAATATACCAAAACTTATAGCCACACTAGGACAGTACAACAGAACATATTTAGTAATTTTAGTTCTGCAAATGAATTTGGGATATCCTTGTAAATTTTGGCGTCAGTGTAAGTCAACATGAAAACATCACAAAGTTCTAGGCTGAATGAACGATATTTCTATAATTTAGTTCTGGGCTGAATGAAGGATATTTCTATCATTTCCAAGGAATTTTGTTACATCTAATACACAAGGAAAATATATTAGGCTTTATGTGGAGGAATTACATTTTGTGTGAACCAGTACTATCATATCATATTTTGAAGACGAGTTTGGGGTACAAATACGCCTTCTAATATTTGTCGACTCTGCTTAGTGAAAACACTTTCTATTAATATTAGGTTAATTAATCATGTACATGATGCTTCAAAATATATAATATATTTGTGAGTGCAGGAGTGCTATAATGTTAAAACACAAATTTACAGTCTGTCAGTGTTCCTACTTCTGTTATTAATACAGCTTTTCAGCTAGAAATAAGCCTCCCGCTATGTCAGGCCCTTTTTTCACTAATTTTCTCAATGCCTCATTTTGACTTTAAATTTGCAAAATATCGCTTAGCTCTTTGAGTGGATGAGAAAGCCATTATCTTGTACAAGAACAATCTCACTGATTTTTATTAATCTTTATTATGATCTTCTTGACATTTCTAACAGCAAGAAGCGCTTCATGCTAAAGTAAGTATTCGTTATAAATCTTTATATTCACTCCAGATTTCTTTCTGCTATAACAATAGGTTTGCATCGTGTTTCAAACAGATTTTTTGTTGGTTTTTTGTTGCAAATTTTGAGGTTAAGCTTGAAAAATTTAAAGAGCTCGCACAACCATTGTAAAAATTAGACCACCTTAAAAATGAATGAATTTTGAACTTTTAAAAATTATGGTATATTGACGACTTTGGTAAACGTCTAAAATGTTTTCTGTAGTAGAACAGCATGCTACTGAAATTTTTCTCTGATTTTCTCTGACGATATGTCTACCAATTTGTTACTTCCAGAGAAAAAAGACATTTTTCATCATCAGCTCATTTCAACTGTGGTCAAACTTTTTAGCATAAAAGGTATATCTTTCAGATTAGTTGTTTCAATCAATAAAGAACAAAACAGATCAATAAAAAACAAGTTTGAATCTCTTTGAAAACATTTTATTCGGATTACTTATTTTGAAAACGAAAACACTTATAAGAACAACACATTAATTTCAACGGCGACTATTGGCAATATTGATGCATCCATATTTCTTCAGAAAATTGCTCGGCGAGTGTTGTTGTATAGCGGAAATAATCCAAACTTTTTAACGTCCATAAATTCCTGGGGAAATGTTATATTACTTCGATTACTTCCGTAATATTTTTGCTGTGAACAGATGCTCTGCCAAAGTTAAAGATTGCATATTACGAACTTTTGAAACTAATCAAAAAGGGTCTGTTCTATAATTACAAAAGTTATATTCGGGTAGCAATGTTATTCACACTACTGCAGTTAAGAATTAAGCATTTCGTATTTTAATATAAAACTAAAAGTAGTGTAAAAATAAAAGCAGTGTAAAAATTTTACTTATCTTATATATGTTCTTGTATTTGCATGGGCATGGTAATCTATTAAACAGCTTTAAAGATCATAGTAGAATCCATTTTTAACAATCTCTTCTTTTTCAGAATGAATGACTGAATACCATTTTAACATAACTGAAGCGATTACTTCGAATTTCAAGCTATATAATTTTATTTATTTTGCACTAGGCACAAATTTGCGATATCCTAAATAATAATTACATCTCTCAGTTCACTGATGGCATAGGCTCACGAAGTTATATTTACTCTTTAGTCTAGCTAGCACGCAATGATATTTGTGTGAAGTTCTGCCAATTGATTTGTTTGTATCAGGACAGCGGCTGGCGCAGTGTCCGCTTTGTTATAGGCATTTAGGTTTGACTGCTGTCTTCATGACGCTTTCACGCAGCTCAGTTTTGGACATGACCAGTAAAAGTTGAAGTACTCCATCACTTGTTAATTAAGAATGGCGCAAGTCTATCTAGTTGCTTTTGAAGTTTTTTTGGATTGCATGGTAAATATTTACTTTCGTGTTTTATACTGTTAAAATATGTTTTAAAAATTTTAAAGTTTGGGTAGTTTCTGGGTATATTCAGATTTAGTAGTCTTGGGTATATTCAGATTTAGTAGTCTTGGGTATATTCAGATTTGCTAATTTAGCACTTTTAATGCTAGAACTTGCAGTTTTTAGACGCACTTAACAAGAAAATTGTGGAACTAGCACTGAGAGCCAAAAGCAACACTTAGAAAAATTGATTTAGAATTTTTTTAAAGTTTGTTTTTATTTTCGGTACGTAATTTTTTTCTTTGCGTGCATTGCTATTATGCAATTATTGAGTGAAATGTAATTATTTTCTTGTTCTTTAAGTATTTTTTTGAGAAGTTGGCAACAACTGCTAATTTCCCAGTCGTTATCTGCATGTCGAATAGCTGTTGCTCTATCAGGGTATCACCTTCTTGGTGAACACTGATGTCCCGATGCCAAGTTAATGTTTATCATACCCGCTGAAATCTCAGTCATTAATCTCAGTGCTTCAGCTAGGAAGGAAGTAGAGAAACTTATAAAAAAATTCCTTAAAACAAGCGTTATTAATCAAAGTATGGAAATTGTGCAATTATTATTTCAGAAATTACCTTAAATACTTTATTGATAAGCTTATGCCAAATAAATTATCTGTTTCGATAAAGCTCAAATGCCAAACTTTTGTGTTTTCAAAATTCAATTTATTTTCAAATGTATCCAACAGCAATATGTATTTAATATCATTAAGAGTTAATTACATACTTAATGACTGCAGACAGAAACATAATTCCTTTTATTCATAGAAATATACAGGGTGTTTATAAAGTCCCGGACCCATTTTGATGTTTAATAACTCATAAAATAATGAAGATATAAAGAAACTTATGGCATTTATTGATGGAATAACTTATATAGTTTTCTTTTCAAGTTTGAATATCTTTACTTTTGTAAATATCGTCCGCGCGTGCGGTTAATTTCAGATAATTTCATTTTCCAGTTTAAATATCTGTACTTTTCTAAATAGCAACTGCTTATTAATTGCATTTTTCTCTCTTTTGTTTTCGGCAACTATTGCCTATTATTATAGGCCTAGGAGGATGGCCTTTGCAACAGACATGCTAAAGAGGATAGAAGATGATGCTGAATTTCTAAAGCGCATAATGTTCTTCGATAAAGCATCCTTTCATCTTTCTGGTATTGTTAATCGCCATAATGTGCGCATATGGGGATCTGAAAACCCCCATGAATATCGTGAGGCACAAGGCGATTCCCCAAAGGTTAATGTGTGGTGTGGGTTAATGCACGACCGAGTCATTGGGCCTTTTTTTACGGAAAAGACGGTCTCATCAGTCGTATACTTATACATGTTGGAAAACTTCGTATTTCCACAACTAGAAGAGCTTCAACCACATGTCTTTTTGCAACAAGATGGTGCACCACCTCATTGGGGTACCATCGTTCGTAGTTCTTTGAATGACCATTTTACAGGAAGATGGATTGGGCGAGGAGGTCCAATTCCTTGGCCACCCAGATCACCTGATATAACGCCGCTGGACTTTTTCCTTTGGGGATTTGTAAAGGACAACGTTTACAGAAGGAGAGTGTCGAACATTGATGACCTAAAAGTTAGAATTACAACCTCAATAGCCTCTGTGGATGCCGACATGCTTGCCGGTACCTGGCGTGAAATTCAATATCAACTTGATACTCTCCGTACGACGAAGGGGGCACACGTGGAAGTTCATTGACAAGGGTCATGAAACTTTTTGAGTCTATCTAACCATTTATGTTATTAACTTTAATCTATCTTTATTATTTTATGAGTTATTAAACATCAAATGGGTCCGGGACTTTATAAACACCCTGTATTAAATTGTTTTAATTCATGGTAAAACAACAGAAATTCAATGTTTGTATGATGTGCTTGTTCCAGCTGTGTTAGTTGGGCAGTAGTGGGAATTCCTACTTTGGATTAATTAGACAGCACTTTTAAATTAACCTTCAACTTTAAATAAGAATTTATAGAACTTTGAATTTCTAATTAACGCGTCTTCCGTGCATGAGGCGGTAAATTGGCCACGCATGTACTATAGGTCTGATGCTTGAATCTGAAATTCTGGTTTTAATCCTGCTGCTGTGTGTAGTGAATTATCTCACTTATCGGACTGTAACATCGGAACAACTCCATGAATTTTACCGTGGCGAGGAATGCAGAATTGTGTCTGTCCTTGGCATGGGTCTGGAAATCTTTGTGACAGTACGGCTTTACTCAGTTTTTTTTTCCACTTTAAAGCTTGTATAAGAGAGGCTGGTGTATGCCCCCATTTTTAAGCTTTTAAGCGGCAAGTAGCTTTAAGTAGTATTACGCTTTGTGACGGAAGTTAGAATGCAGGAAAGAATTTTTCCTAACGTATTCCACTACCTGCAAATGAAATTTGTTTAGTAAATGGCAACTATGCTTGCAGAAACAAAACATGTTTATAAACCACTGAAATGTACACTTCTCTATGATGTTAACTAAATAGATTTTCAAGTAATAACATAACAATAATTTTCAAAGAAATATAAGCCGATTATTAAATTTTTGTTTTAATGTATAACCGATGACATGTATAACGTATCGTTAATCGGAAATATTGTTTCTTCTCAATGCTTGATGTGTAACATTAAGGGATTAAGGGATTTTAAATGATACCGTATGCTTATTTTACAGAAGGATTCTCTGTTATCTAAATCCTTTACAGCTCAGCTCTATATCTGTAACTTGCTAATGATAAAAGCAAGTTTTGCTACTTTGAGATTACTTATGTTGTAAGAAGTAGAAATGACATAACTAATTAAAAATATATAAGCGATGACAAATTTAAGGATTAATTTCATTTTTACTCTTTGTTACAAATCTATCAGACTTGATAAATAAAATTATCTTAAAATTATGCTTCAAGTATTTAATAATTTTATATTTGCCAAATGGAAATGCTCTGTATTCAAAAATAATGTATTTTTTATTGTTACACTGCCTGTATATTAATATATCTTTAGAATACATTTAGGAAAGTAACATTTTATAAAAACAATTTTAATAATTGATGAAAAAGGCATTACAATTTGTAAAAAATAACACATAACAGTATATAAAATGCAATTAGAATCATGCAAATTTTTTATGCTTTTAAAATTCATATAAATATGCACTATCAAATTTCACGAAATATTAAAAATATGGTGCGCACAACGCGTTGCAATTCGGTTAGTAGGCAGAGCTTAGAAATGAAAATAAATAAAACTAGAATTTGAATGACTTAGCCTCTTTTCCGAAATACAAAGAGCGCAAAATAGTTTTTGTAAAAATTCAAGCTACTTTCTCAATAAAAAATTACAAATATTTTTAAGCATTATGTAACAATTCAATTATCTAAATATTAAATTCTAGATTTTATTAAATTTCTGATAAATTAAGTGAGGGGCGTGGTACTGGAAAAACTGCAGAAACGTGTGGCCGGAGCCAAGACTTTTAATCTTACGAACGTGAGAAGGCATTACTATTTTTAGCTTAAAAATAAAAAAAAAATGCATGGGCTCCCTCTTATGGAGGTCTTATTCCAATTTTGAAGCAGATTCCCTTTGGAGAATGATGCTCTCACACCCATCTTCCTCTCCCAGAAAGCCTTAAGCGGACTTTCGGCTAGCCATGCATTTTAAGCGTCCTCATGTCGCGCAGTAACGCAATAAATACATTTACAAGTATCTGAGCTACCTCCGCAATTCAAACCCGTACCTAACGATACGACAGCCAGCAATGCTAGCAGCTATATCGATCAGCGCGAGGGCTTCAATCCTACCTGTTGTGAAATGTTTTTATGCTTCACCTTATTTTTACAATTGTCTCATCTAATTTTTAAAAAAATCATTGAAATCTTTTTTCCATTTTGGGATTAATTAGAAATGTACGTTTAGGGCAGAATAAAGAACATCAAGATCAGATCTAAATGATTTTAAAGAGTCACCTATTGGTTATAACAATAGTGAGCATACACTTTCTTGATATTTTTAATAATAAAAGCAAATACAGTTGCTATATCAGCTCTTCCCTGACAAACTTTCCGCAGAAAGAATAATATTAAAATACGAAAAGTACTTTAGAAATGTTAAAATTAAAATTTGGCACTTTTTTCTTTTTCTAGCACCTTTTAGCATTTCTCTTGCATTCTGTTTATTGAGATCTAGCATAAAAATGAGGTGTTCCTTTGCCAACACTGTATATATTTAGGCAAAATATTTCATTTATGAAAGAGCAGAAATAAATGTTTTGTGGTTTGAATACGGAATTAGCACTTTTCAATTCTGAATCAGTACAAAATCATTAGCAAAGTTTCAAGATCAGTAACCACAATTTGAAATTAAAGCAAATAAATAATAGATTTTCGAATTAAATTATGAAATATGGTTTTTCCCCTTAAATAAAATATTTAATATTTTTATTCTACCAAGCTCTAACAATTTTAATTCTTTTATTTTTAACATACGTGTGTTCATCTGAGCAATATGATATATCATTATTTTAAAGGCACATCTTCAATTATTTCTTTAGACAGCTTTCAAACTTTTAAATACTAGCATAGTAGTTGAAAAACTATTAATATATATATATATTCGCACATATATACATATAATGAACTTTAATATAGATATTGAAGAATCAGTTTTCGGTAAATCCAATACATTTTAATCAGAATCCTCTTAAGACAGCTATCGTATGTCTTCCCGTAACTTATTAAAGAGACAACATTTGTCTTAAGTTTAAAATATAGCAATATGTTTAGCGATTTTTGGAGGTATATCAAGAAATAAATTTCAGAAATAATTTCAAACTCATATTTTAATGAGGAGTTCATCTGATCTATTGATTTTAGAGGCTGAATGAAATGGTAATTTATTGTAATTAAAATTCATTTTTCCCTTTCTATATAATCGGAACTAAAAAAAATAATTGGACAGTTTTGGGCATTAATTAACGAGCGCTAAATTAAAGTGACATACAAATGTATTTGCATGCATCTAGTTTTGTGTGTATTCAATTCTGGATGCAATGAAAGATGATGTGATCTTTCAGGTTTTAGGAGAAAATCGCCAAACATTCTCTTCTAGAAAAATGCATGTGCCAATTTAACACTTCCAACAAGAAAATATTCTTCTATCGTCAGGTAATTTCGATTCAGATAAAACTTTACTTGACATAAGAAAAATAATTCTCTGGTTTAGTTATTTTAATACGCAAAGAACGGAATATAATATCACACCTTAAAAACTTAATTAACTTTGAAATTGTTAACTTAACTTTGATAAAGGGAACACGGCTATAAAATATGTTGAAAACATATTGAATTTAACGGTGGAGAGTAGGCGATGCTGGCTCATTTATCTTTCCATGGAAGTTTATGTGATGTGTGCTGACTCAAAAAGAAAGAATAAAAGTAAGGTTGACTCTGTCATTTTTCAGTGTAGTTTCTTTGTGTTTTAATTGTATTCCCATTTTGTTTTAGTCAGTTCTTTCTTGTTATTTAATTATCAACCAGTTGCTTTTCTTCTTTTATTAGTAAGTTCCGTATCGACAATTATCATTTGAGTGTTTGCGGGTACTGCCAGAGAACTAACATGTTTTTCACACTATACTATATATACATATTCGTGTATTATACTTAATTTATATTATATTACTTGAGAATCAGCACTTCAAATAGTAACCTAAAGTTAACTATTACGCCTTTTAATAATTCTCCCCTTTGATTTTTTACCTTCTTTCTCATACAAAAATTATCTTTGTTATTTTGAATTTGAACAGCGTCGTTTGTTATGTAATTAGATGAGTTTGCGTCTTTTACCGCTAATGATATGTAAGAAATGCCAGAAACTATCATCAGTGACATCTGCAAGTAAAGGCGGGCAACAGGATTACGACAGAAAAAGAAGCGAGAAATCTAAGCGATCGACTCGTTTGAAATAAAACAGAAACGCTATTATCAATTATTCTTAGTAAGCTGCTGCAATACTGAGTATTTCATAATCAAAGTAATTTTTCGTAAATTTTAAAAAAAAAAATTTTACTTTTTAAAACTTTATTTACGAAATTTTACTTTGATTTTACATATTGCATTGTTTTTAAATATTTTGTTTGATGCTCATTTGTAAATAATTATTTCCCTCCCCCATTATAATAGGAAAAAATTGCTTTTCAATTTAATATTTTGTAAATAATGGCTAATGATATATACACAGTAGTTTGCTCTTGAAGACAGATTGTTTTCTTATCTTCAGATAAACATATAAGTGGATATAGTTATTACCTTTTAGTCGCTAGGATTTTAACATAAGCTTCCATAAGTTAATTGTATAATTTCCTCGTGTAACTTAATATCTAACATAATTATTACCAGCATGTAAAGATCTGAGAACAAGGAATGATTTAAGGTTCACAAAGTTACGATTTCGTAAATATGACTGCTTCTGAAAATTCGGGAATGGCGGAGGACACTTAAAAGAAAGAAAGTAACTGCATCGAATAAAATATAAATATAAACGAAATTAATTACATTGCATTATTAACTCTGAACGAATGCCTCATTAATACAAAATATATAGGTACAAAAAATTATGTAAATCTGCCTTCAGTATGTACCAAATTTTCTAAGAAATGAATTATTCTCTTTCACACATCATTAAGTATTGTGAAAAAAATGTCAGTTAATTTAAATACCTTTAACAAGTTACATATAAGAATTAAAGAACTTACATGAAGCGGAAGACGTGAGCAACAATCCAATCCTTTCATCAGTTACCGATGGTTGCAAAAATGGCTGGGCTTTTATTCCATGCATTTCTAGTACATAAAAATTACAAACTACAGTATTAAAAACTCGTTTCACACGGAAATGTGAAACTTATCGTTTACGTTAAGATTCAAATAAGCATGTGAGTTATTTCTGCAGCAGCAATGCATTGTGGGTAATCTCTCATTCTTTTTTCATTCTGTTTCCGTCTCAGACCTGTGTGACCTCGAGATTAGGGCCGGTTTGATTTTTCACTTTGTTGGGTTGCTACATAAATTATGCAAATGATGAGTAGGGAATTTGGGGGGATATTATTCGGGAAATTTGAGAATTACCTGATGACGTAATTGACATCAGTTTTTGGTCTGTTTGAATAAAGTCGCTTCTATTGCCATTTAAATATTCCAGAATTGCATTTAAAGCCTTTCCAATGAAAATGGTTAAGATTAACACATTCACGTACAAGGCGGCATATGCCACGCCATATACAGGAAAAAGCGCTACATGCCGCTTAGCTTTGAAACGCGTAGAAAAGCAAAGCGACGTATTTCGCCAATAAACATGCTCTCAAGGATGAATGTTTACTCTCCCAGCAGAAGCCATAACATATTGTGAAATATCTCTGTGTGCCGATGTTATCTAGTGTGGCATTCGATTCAGTTATTTTTAGTGGAAATTGGTAATTTAGTATATTTGTATGTAAACAGTGGTCAACAAAAGTCAATATGCAGCCTTTATGTTCACAATCGTTAGTCGTAGACATACACTTCCAATAACAAAGTTGTTTTAAATTACCTATATGTTCATGTTTCGGTATTTTTTAATTTAAAAGAAAGCAATTTAAAAATGTTACGAATTCTAACTTTTTATATTCCCCTACTTACATTTGAGAAAAATTTTTCCTTGTTATAAAAAATAAAAAACAAAGGTTTGACGCCCGTACGACAAAAGTTGTCCGAGGTATTTATTTTAAAATTAGGTATATTTTTTGTCATTTGCAGCGAGGAGGTCATAATAAGTAAATTAGAATAATTTCAGGTTAATTTTCTCCTCTTAAATTCCATTCAGTGAAATTCTTTTATGATTTATTAGTATCTAACGTTCTCCAATTTACAATTCTATTATAACTAGTATGCAGGAAGAATTTCAAACAAGTCATTTATAAGTTTTCAAACGTTCAAAATACATCATTAATACTGTCATAAGGTTCTTTTCCTTTAGAATAATAAGCTGATAATCACGCAAAAAAATTAAAGAGAAACATTTTAAGTTTTTAACTTCCGCAAATAATGTTACTAGTTGGTTACTTTTCCAAACTGAAGCCTGATAATGTGTCTTGCCCCCAGGAGCTCACTCAGTACGGTTATGGCAATATCGTGATCCCTAGCCCTTCAGAGGATCCCCTTTTTGGCGAGACAGGGATCATGATCACGGAACTCAAGTGATATTTTCTCCTTTCCTTTTCTCCTCTTTTTATCTGTTAGTTTGTAGAGTTATCAGGTTATTTAGAAACAGGAGTCATGAAAAATGAACAACGCCTTCGCCGGAAATCGAACCACGCACCTTTCGGTTACGCGTCGAGCGTGCTGACCACTACACCACGAAGGCATGCGAATAAGGCGGGAGAAATACCTTATATCCCCCCTTTTAAAGGGCGGCTGGGGATTAGGGGCTGTAATCTCCAAATCGTGTTGGTGGAGAATCATCATCCACCACCTTTTAGTTCGAGCGCCACTTGTAGTGTCATTAAGTTATTTAGAAGTAAGAATTAGGAAAAATGACAACGCCTTCGCCGAGAATCGAACCACGGACCTCTCGGTTACGCGTCAAGCGTGCTGACCGCTACACCACGAAGGCATGGGAAGGAGGCGGGAGAAATACCTTATAAGTTTTCCACTTTTTCTTTCCTTGTGATTTTCCTTTCTTGAGATAGGGGTTCTAAAGGACATGCTATTGCATCCCTTATTTTCAGTTTCTCACGCAGAGAAAAACGAGCGCGGAAACCTGTAAGGCTGAAAAGAAGGATCCTGGTAGATGTAGGGCGAGGTACTGTCTCCAACACATTGCGTTGGCTGTGCTTCAGATTAAAACGGAAGGCACTTAGCTGTCTTGGCTAGTGTTAATCGGGTGGCCATTAATCCTTAGCGTAAGTGGCTTGGGGTAAACTTTCTGGAGAGAAAACTGAATGTGAGGCTTCAGACTCCGTACAGAATCGGTCAGCTCTGGCTTGGAAATCTGTGTACTTTTATTGGAGTCCATGGTGGATGAGGCCACCGGGTACTAATTTTCCTTTATCTTAAATATGACTAAAAGAACTCACAATGTATTAATGAAAATAGTTTCCTATCTAAAAAACTGAAAACAAATGCAAATGATACTTTCAAAAGTAGTCTACTACACCTCTTGTCATTAACAGTTCTATTGGTGATAGCCAAAATGTGCCTTCGTTCCTGATACATTAATACACACAATCCTGTATCGGTAAGTCAAATAATAAAATGGCTGTAATCTCGATGTCTTCCAATTGAAACTGCTTCTCCAAGTCATGCCGTTAGCCTTCTCAAATCGGGAAAACTTGGGCAAGTCGACGTTAATGTATCAGAACACAAGTAATTGACTTACAGTAGGAGTGTTATTTCTGAGATCTTACCTATCAGAGCAGGAAACTATCTCGGAGCTGTTCGACCAGAATGTCTGTGCTACTAGGCTGATTAAGATCCTCAAACAAGGTCAGCTGATACGTAATCCAAAGTTTCCGTTCGCCTGATTTACGGAAAAGTAAGAAAGCCGGATATTTACACTGCGCTGTAAGACTTCACGTTCCTAACCCTTTACTATGCTTTCAATTGCACCGCTTTGGCCGCATTCGAAAATGCCCTGTCGTGGCACATTGGTCTGTGGAATGCCATGGCAGTGAAAATGGCAATGCCCAGTCGCTAAGGGCAAACTGAAAAGATGAGCACATAGCATTCTCTCGACTTTGTCAGAAATGAAAATCGGAGAAAGAGATACAAACTGTCAAAGTAACCAAAAATGCTACTTACGATTCTTATCTTTCTTTCAGAAGATTAGTAGCAGAGTCACAACAGCGAAAGGTCTTAACATAGGCAAACGCAGTTAAATCTCTTAAATTAACAGGCACCCCTACAATATACATACAAACTAAACAGCCAATGCAAGATCTACACTTAAACAAATTAATAGTAGTCAATAAATACCGAAAACAATAGTGGTATAAAACAGAAATCAATAGTAGTCAATCAATCGCCAAAAAATAGTAAAAAAAAGATAATTTCTAAATCTGACAGAAACCCAAGAATGAGCTCCTTTGGAAACATGAGCTCAGAACACCTCGACTCTCAGACAGAAGTTGAAGAGGGAGTGAGCATAGCGAAGCCCTTGCTTCCATGGAAAACAGCACCAAAAAATTAACATCAGACATAATGGCCACCTTCGTTTGATGGAATTGTCGGGGCTTCCACCAAAATCTTGTCAACCTCAAAGATTTGATCGATTTGCATCATCCTGCGTACTTGGAGTGCAGAAGACTCTTCTGAAACCAGACATACCGTAGAGACACTAGGATTTTTTTTAAGCAGGAGATGTGTAAAATGAGCAATGTTCTCGCCGGGACTCGAACCACGGACTTCTAGAACACGCGTCGACTGTGCTGACCACTACAATACGAAAGCATGCTAAGAAGGCGTGAGAAACATCTTATGTTACAAGCTAAGCTTCTGAGGATTTCACTCACTAGAAAAGATAATCTGACAAGTCAGCAAGTCAGCGGAGGTGTAGGTCTCCTCCCCTCACTTCACTATTCATCCAATTCGTGTCGTTTATCAATAACTCTCCAAGCTCTTGCCGCTCAAGTAAATATGAAAATCTTCCTTTCAATTTGCTCTCCTTATTTGCCTGCAACCTATCGATTTTGATATTTAGATGATATAATAGAGCAGCTACCTGAACCCTTTATCAAATAAGACTTTAACGGTTACATTCCGCTTTGAGGGAGCGAGGAACAAATCCGTGATGCAGACAGATTGAGATAATGATTGAAGATAATTGCCTATCCTCAATAACGGACAGGATAACTATTTCTACGAGCCTTCAAGGACATTTCATGTTTTAATACCTTGCCATCCTTTCACCATCTCTTTTGCCCTGTTGTACCTTTAGGATTGGGAATGCTTCTCCTCATATCCTGTACTTGAGGAAGAAGACTTTTTAAAACTCTTGGCGAATACCTCCTGGGGCGTGCACAGCACATTACTGCTCTGGACTGGACTACAGCTCATTCTGGATCTACACGGTCTTTAGTATTATTTGGAGCATTTAGGAAATCTCCTTTCCCGAGACTGCATGCTTGCTGTTATGAAGAATCACTTTACTTAAGGCTTGAATAGTTGTTTCTCCAGTGTTTTTCAATATATAATCCTAATTTGACTCTTCTGGTGACATGCGTGATCTCTTATTTGAATCACGGCTGTCTTATACCTTCTTTCTTTGTAAGAGTTCATTCTGTTATTGAGGAATATTGCATATTTGAAATTAATACCCAAGCAGTAAAACATTTTGAAATGCCACTTTGGGTAAATCTACGATTCCGGCTTCTTGATACTTTCATCCATTTTGGCGAAAAGAATACTAATGATATGATACATAAAGCAGTTTTTTCTGGAACATAGACACAAGTACAATAGTTATATTCCCCTATACCCAGATAAGTAGAAAGCAGCTGGTCATGGAACGTCTTTTGTAATTGGATACCACATGAAGGGTAGAAGATTACATGACTTTTGCTCACTTCAGAACTAAACTGCTTCACTGCTGTGTATTAGTATGCACTTTCTTTCCTTTCTAGACCGCGCCAGCAAACTTTTATACTGAATTAAAAATGCATCAAATACAACAGTAGTTGAAATCCTAAATCTAAGTTTAAATGGTTACCGAATTCTTCACTGCTAGGTTCTCTTATGTATAGGGATTGAAAGAAATGAGCTAGCAGACACGACAACAAGAAATGCTGTTGAATTCTTTAGTCTTTTTCCTCACCTTGAGAGATACAAGCATTATCATCAGGGAGAAGATTTTGAAATATTGAGAGCAACTATAGGACGTGCAACTGCATAACAGCTTGAGAAGCGTCAAACCTCAAGTGGAATAATGGGGCGTTAATAGAAACGGGAAGGACGAGTTTCTGTTAATTTGCCTTAAAAATTGGGCATTCTTATACTACGGAAATGAGTGCTTGTACTTACATTCTAATGCTCCCTAATCGCATTTTAATGGACTGCTCATGTTTTAAGGAATTTCATTTTGAAATATTTTAATACCTATGACTTATCTCTTTACTGTTTGATCGTAAAAGAGATCAGTGTTAATATCTCTTTATATTTAAAAGAGACTGAATTTTATCTTTTAACTTGATTTTTTCATAGTTGTTTAGACCTACTAATGGCTTTTGATTTTAATTGATTTCCATGGCTCCATTTATTTCCATGTTTCATTCATTTGTCTATTTGTCCACTATAGGTACAGGTAAGCCAGCAACACCTCTGTAGTGAGGTACTGCTGCACCTAGCTAACTATTAAGCTTCAGCTCTAATTTTGAGGTAGAACATACGGGAGGCTGTCCGAGGTTCTTCTACAAATCTTTCTCTACCACCAACCTCTTGAGAGGATTTTCGGCTTGACTTGTATTTTGAGTTCCCTCTTACCGCACAGACACACTTCTCCGAGGGCTGAGTGCTGAGCAAGCCCCGACATTCTGGTTAAAATTTGAACTCAGACAGATCGGCTGCTGGGGTAAGTAGATTGTCTTCACAGGACTAGAGCCACTACCTATTCGGTGGTCCGCTCAGACTCGCCAGAGATTGTGAACGTGCCACATCATCAAGCCAGCATATTAAGAATTTTAAAATAGGGTAATCGACGGTGGTGAAAACATTTGTGTATCCTGCCAAAGAAGATGCGATCATGAATTTACTCGAAGATTTGAATTTGATAATGAATGTATGAACTAAAACACGTTTTAACGTATTTTAAGTTAAAACGTTTGAAACTTGATAGCCAAATGTAAATATAAAATTATGCATGTTAAAATAATTGTAATTAGGTACATAGGTCAGGTTAAGTTTTTATTAAATAGAGTAAGGCATGCAAGGGTTATCTGCCTAAAGGGAGAGATGCCATCGTGGAGGAATTTCGAAGAAAACTGACCTTTGAGTGGGTATTAAAAATAATGCATGAAGTTTTCGTTCAAATTATATTTATACATATTTCTTATGTAATAATTTCGGGTAGATGCTAAATTATTTTAAATTACTTTACTCGAAAAATATAGTGAAAGCACAGAAATTAAAGATTTGCACATGCCGAAAATGAAAAATATGAAATATGTATGGGTATTTATGCATATGTTTGCAAAATGCATGTATCTGCCTTTAACAAAATACGTAACTATTTACTAAATTATTTATAAATGTATTTGAAATTAAGGATTTATTCATTCATAAACTCCTGTGAGAGTTATTGCGAAGAAATCTAATTATTAAATGTATCTAAATTTGTGATGATTATAAATATTATCTAAATATATAATAACCTTAACATTGAATTGTAAACATAAACTGAAATCCTGTTGACAAATACGTTTATAAAACTATTTAAGCAAGAATTGTTCGTACTGGAAAACAATCTGCTAAAAGGTATTATAAAGCATGAGATGCGTACTTAAGGAAGTAGTTTACTTAAGGAAGTAGTTTTAGAATATGTATTGTTGAAAATAAGGGTAAAAAAATCTGATAATTAAAAGAATTATTCCCTTACATTTTATAGTAACCTACTTACAAGTTTTAAATAATATTTTTAAAAAATCCTTTTTTATTCCCTTTCAGAAATATTCAGAGAAAGTTTAGTACTATTTATTATTATTTACGTACGTATTTCACTATTAAAATAAAAGGTGTTCTAATTTGGAATGGACCGAATAGAGCAATAATTATAATTTGACTTAGATTTTTCGATTTAAAAGATGCCTCAGAAGCTAAAAAAGTCATGTCGTACTTGAGAAAGTATTTTAGGAAGAAGCTTTATAAATAGAAAAGAAATAATGCCTAATTTTAATATTAATAAAAATACTTTAATCTTAATTTTTGTAATTCTTAACCGAATAAAATCGAATTACGTTAAATTTTTTTCTGATGTAATTAACGAAAACTTGTGAAAACATGTCATTGAAATTAAACCGTCCTGAGTAAACTGTTCTGTGAAATAGCATTTAATTCCTTTAAGAATGAAATGCTGTTTAAAGATGTATTCTTTTCAGATACTTAGGGCTCTGAAATATTGTAGAAAAAGAAAATGTATACATTTATATATATATATTTACGACGTAATTACGAAATATTTACATCTGATGGTATCAAAACCCATTGATTTTAATGCTAATAAGTAACCGAAAGTTTTAGTCACCACGCAGGGATCACCTTAGAGCCACTTCTTACTTCATACCTCCATGGGTTGCACTTTAATAAAAAATTAGTAATTTAAAGTTTTGTTCCAATTAAGTTTCATAATTTTGCTTCAATACACACACAGAGACATATATATATATACACACACATATATGCACACACATATATATGCATAACTACTATTATCACGTAACATTTACATAAAAACGTTTAGTACTTTAATTACGCAGATATAATTTAAGTGGCTGCGAATGTGCTCCTTAATTACACAAACTGCTTAATTAATGAGCATTATCGTAACCTAATAACTCATAACGGGGGATCCTGTGATATTGCTAGGCATGGTCGGAATCCGTTGTCATTATGTTCTTCTCAATACATATCATTAATGGCAAAAATAATGGCATTCAACCTTACAGTCTGCAGAATAAGACAGAAAATTGTTAGAAGCGGTGTATTACACGTGTCTCAGAAGCGAGTAATCATTACAGCATATAGATGTTTGTCTTGTTCTTGAAAAATTCAGCTGTGATTGTGAGCGACTGCATGAGTTCTTATCCTAGTAAACGGGCGAGCTGAACAAGTATTTTTATGGTTTTGACCGTGTATAACGTAGAGTCACTTTCGTTTAGAACCTCTTCTATGTAGATATTCTTCTCCTTATGCATCTAGCCGTTGTATGCTTTGCCGTAATCTAATCAATCTGATCTAAAGAGGCTGAGAGCAAACAGCTGAATGAACTTAAGGTTTGCCAATGCTCAAGACAGATACTGCATACACTGTCTCATCTACCAACAACAGCTGTCTGTAAAATAACTTGAGTGGACGTCTTCAAATACGTGCCTAACATTGAAGTAAACGTTTATATCTTAATTAGTGAATTAGTTTGGAGCTCTCTTTCCTCATTTCTGGTAGCAAACAGCTTGAACAGCTGGTTACAGTGAGTCACGATATAGTTCCTTATCAGGTGTTTCCCAACAGCTGAATTTCTTATTAAAGAGCTACAAGATGAACATCATGAAGAAGTAGTTTACAAATATTGTTGTCTCATAAATACTATTCACATACATTGTAAGTAATGAGAATTTTCATCGGAGAAAGAGGACTTAGTAGAGGATATATCCTTATCACACTGCTATTTTCTTTAACCCCTTAATTGCCGCGGAAAACGTACAAGATTCACACCCTAGTGCCACGGCTTTTTACACAGGCACGCGTAGTTATGCGGTGTATTAAGAGGAAAATAAGTGCAAGTTTTGCTGTCTAAAACCTGTTTACTTTCACAAAATAAAGAATAAAAGAAAAAATGAAAATACAAAATTTAATGTTTAAAATAAAAGTAGAATAATAAAGATTAAGTATAATAAAAATGATGTTTGTATAATAAAAAAAGATGTCTAATAAAAAAGATCCCCAAAAATGGAGTTTCGATCAAATTATTTTTGAACCAATAAAGTCTAATATCAGGTTTCAGTGTTTCACCTTGTAAAATCAGTGTACCTAAATGGAAAGCGTGGAGGCGGCACAGGCAAGTTTTTCATATCAAGTTGTACCCAACGTCGAGCACCTTTCGAAAAATAGTCACAATCCTCTTCATCTAACGCAATATCATATTCTGAGGTGTCCGATCCTGAAGATGACGGAAAGTAATCATCTATTTCACTGTCGTACATATTCGTAAAAAAGCACGTACTACAAACAGTAAACGAAAACGGAAGACAAGCAATAAAAAATACGTTTTACTCAAACAGAAACATGACCAATAACTGGGCAGTTATTACTTGCACCACTTCAGAAATATCCCCCTCTCCAGGTCTATCCCCCCCTTCTCTGAAATACGTAGTATCCTCCTTTGCGTACACTGTCAAGGTCATTGTGGTGTTGCATTCCAAAGCTTTGCGAATATTTTTACTAGTAGCAGCGCAAAGCAAATGATAGCATTTCGGAAGGGCGTATATATATACTCTCGGGGCAGTTAACGCATCGGCTGAGAAAGGCGTATATACACTGGTGTGCAAAAATTAAGGACGAGACGGTTTTTTCAATATAACTTTGTACAAAAGCTTTCCAAATCAACACATTTAATACCGTAAGATAACCAATACGTAAGGACATGATTAATGTAAGCAACACTTACTAAAAGAGAAATCAGAGGGATAAAAAAAAAGCTTTATTGAAAAAGTAGCATGGAGCGCAATGCGACTGAACGCAGAAACATCCCTGTGATGGGTGTCCAGCAAGAAACATCCGGTCTTTAATAGGGGATATGATCTCCCCTGACTGCTAGGCAGGTTTCACATCATTTGTGCATGCTGGGTATGTGGTTGTTAATGAGCTGTTGAGACACTGCTGCTCGTTCCTCTTGTAGCACCAATCGCAGTTTCGGAATCGTTACTGGCGATAAGTTACGTGCTGCCACGAGTCTTCCTAGTAAATTCCGTACATGCTTGACGGGATTTAGATCCAAAGACCTTGCCGACCAATCCATGTGTTCAATATCTTCACTCTCCAACAGCTCTTCGACATTAACTGTGCGATGAGGTGGAGCGTTGTCGTCCATGAAGAGGAACTGAGGATCCATAGTCCTTGTGAAAAGACGCATGTAAGGAAGAAGAACCTCGATACAATAGCAGTCCCAGGTGACGAACCTCCTTGGGAGATGTGAAGGTCGGTCCGGCTACCAAGCATTATGTCTGCTCGAACGAGAACTCCGCGACCTCCAAAACAGTCCCTTTTGATGATGTTGAAGGGGTTATTGCGTGTTCCCCGCTCTGTCCAAATGTGTATGTGTCTAGAATCGCAACTCAGACTCGTCCCCATTCATTGTCTCTCCAATTCCGGTGTTCCCGGCACCACAGAGAACGCCTTCTCCGATGGGCAGGCGTTAGAGGTACACACCGTACAGAGCATCGTGCAAACAAACCACCACCGTGCAGTCTTCTGGCCACGGTAAAACGCGATATCGGTCGTCCAGTCGCCTGTGTTGTGTGTCTAGCGATTTCTCCCGCTGTCTGCCGCCTGTTTCTTCTGGCCTGTAAGGCAATATACCGGTCATCTGCGGGTGTGGTTCCTCGTGGACGACCACTACTAAACCCCCGGATAGCTGTTCCTGTAGTTTGAAATTGTCTCCAAAGTCGTGAAACGATGCTGTGAGCAATTCCGAACTTTGCAGCCACACTTGTCACACTGCGGCCTTCCTCCAACTTCCCAATGATTCGACCTCGGGTAAAAGCATCCAGATGTCGTCTAACAGATTGATTATTCGCCATTTCTCGCTGAGGCAGCAACTCGGTGTGATTTTAACTGCTATACGGCGTGCAATCTCTTTGTCAGAAATACTGATCTTACACCGACAACATGCTTTATACTACTCAGACACTCCCCCATTACGTCTACCTGCATATCTGCGCATGTGCTACCGTACATCACCTTACTTAATCTCCTGATTGGTCTTTCTGTCCGCTTTGCCTCTTCGTTCAGCTGATATGCTAATTTTTCGACTTCGTCCTTAATTTTTGCACACCAGTGTATACGCCTTCAGTAGTTAAGGGCTTAATCAGGCAGGGATCAACCAAAATAAATTGTCAGAAGAGGCCGAAGTCAGAAGAGGCCTCTTATTGGTTAAATCGGGTAAGTTAACTGATTACGGCAAAGCATACTTAGGCTAGCTGCCTAGATGCCTTCGTGTGCACAAGAAGTGGACAATTTGATATATTTATTTAACGTTACTTTTGATTAATTTGAAGATATTTCCATTTTGTTCAGCCTTAAGATTTGATTTATAAGAAAGGTATTTCGTTTAAATTGCATATTTCAATGTTATTTCAGAAAGTGTTTGAGAGTTTTTTGCACTCCAATGCCTTTTTGACTCACTGTATAAAACTACTAGTGATCCCCTAAAACTGTACGATTTGTATGTGCTTCATTACAAATTAAGAAATTAACGTCATTCTTAAATTTTGTTTTGTTCACATTAACTACGCTTAATTTCATTCATATTTTTCATGTTTCATATTCGATTATAACAATGAGAATATCACATTAGTTTCGTTCAATATATCTTCTTTGGTTTCATTATATATACTCCAAAAATAACCATTTATCTAAATGTATTATGTATCACTGTCTGTTGGTGGGAAATAATTGTAAATTTTATATACTATTTTCATACCGAATTATTTTTATTAAAAATAAGTTAAATATATTACATTCTTGATTTTAATTCAACTCATCAAAATGACGACTTTAGACATTTTACCAAGAGAAAAAAATCCCGATTCATTTCATTCAGTTTACAGTTCATAAGTAGCTCTCATAGAGTAGAATCTTTTGAATTTGTATCCGAATCCATGATTCTCAAAAGCATGATCTAAATGAAGCAAGTGTTTTCTCCGAACTGAACTGGCCAGGTAATTTTAGACAAATTAAACATTATCAGAGGCGTATTAGACAATTCTCGAAAAAGATTAAACGCATAGATCAAAGACACAGATCCTTAAAAGTACGTAAACAATGTCAATCAATATTCTTGCAGAAGAAAGGTAATTGTATATATATAAGGAAATAAAAAACAGATATCTCTAACTAAATGCAATACGTTACTATCGTACGAGAAAGCTCTCTCAACTTGAATGCCAAACCGTATTGAAACTAATATGGCTTATTTTACACATTTATACGGAATGATACTAATTAAAATTAACAATAATACCGCCCCACTTCCTCCAAAAAAAAACTCAGTTTTTCTTCGGTCTCCAAAGGCAAATTTTTTCGACAAGGTTTGGTAACATTTTGAAAATTTTGAAAGGACAGGAAAATTGCGCTTGCTATTGCATTGGTAAGCATGTAAAGACCTTATTTTATTCAGACCAATTATTTTTAGTTTAAAGAAACTTTCCTTTCCCTTCTGATTTCAGTTTCCTGCCAGAATGTAAATTTAATCACGTATATGCAAATTTAAAAGGAGCAGTTCTAAGAGTTCGCAGTAGTTCTGAGTTTATGCCACGTGATTGATTTAGCAACCTTGTAGTTGCGTATTTGGTGCTAGCTACTTTCCTTAGATTATATTGATGTTCTACGTTCGGCTTTGCTGTGTGTAGCCGATCCAGCGATTTAAATAAAGAAGAAGCTAGTCGTGTAGCCAGTTTTACTTTATTGTAACTGTTAATCTTATTTTTCTGTTTAAGTTAGTCGCAAGTAGTGGTTAAATTGTGAGCACCGAGTGAGTATGTTTGTTCAGTTTAGTTAAAATAAAAAGGTTATTATAACCTTCTTCTGCAGTTATCTGTTTATTCAAGACAAGTGAGAATTCGTTACCTAGTCTTTCACTAGGGTTTTACTAGTTGATGATCCCGAAACAAGCATAGTTACTTTTTTACCCTTTTTAACCTTGTCAGCTGCAGATTGGTTTTATCAAGTTTTAGCGAATTTATCAATGTCTAAAATTTGATTATTCTCTCTGAAACCGAAATGGTTGCATCCGACTTCCGTGTTTCTCCCCATATATAACATGAATATGAATCATTTTTCTCTTAGAGAGTCCTTCAACAAAGGCAACTTTCCTACAGCTTCCCATCGTTTGCCGTCATCATGTAACAAACTGAATAACACATTTTAACTGCTTATTTGCAGCAAATTAAGCAGCTAATATTTCAGTTTTATATAGTTTCTGGATGAGTAGAGCTATCTGTAATTTTTAATGCTTCTATTATAATAGTGATTATTTAAGTGTTATTTATAGGTGTTAACAGAAAAGAAAACTGCTTATATTAAATTTGTGTTTCGTAAACAAATTGCAATTACTTAAATTGCCAAACTTTGATTCAAACATTAAACGTAACTGGCGTAAAGTACGTTACTGTTTTGACCACTTACTTCATCGCATCTAATTTGTGCTACATATTCAAAATTAGTGTGCTTGTCGCATGAAATGTGTATTATTTACACATTGTGCCATGACTCTGTATAAAACATCTTTCTGAAATAAGAAGCTATTCATAATCCTCAACATTCTGAAAGTAATTTTCAGTTAAAGTTGCTTCATTTTGAGCAAATCTTTTTGCCTATTAAAATACATATGCTGACAAAAAAAGTTATATATATTTTGCTTTTTTTCTCTTTCCTTTTAAATTTATTTTTTTTAATCAAAGAACCGATTATTTGAGGGGCCGCTGATGCATCATTTCGAAATTTGGTAATTTCAAATTATAAAACTGAAATTTTCAAATTTCGAAAAAAAAAAGGCTGTATCGCTCATGCATATTTTATGTATTTGTTCATCTTTTTAAGTCTTCCTGCATAGACTCGCGGCTAACGTTTTTTAATTATCATATATTTATACGAGAAGAACAATCCCTAGATTTTTCAGGAAAACTGAGTATCAAAGGCTGAAAGATCGCTTTTGTTAAATTTCAATAGCTGAAATGAAAATTTCACATTTTCTATTTAATTATGTATTTACTCAAACTATACGTGTATAAAACTTTTTAAAGTACGTAATTTACTTACAGTTGTATATTAAGTGAAACGAAAACACAGATGATTGCTGTTATTGTCTACAAAAAACTCGGTGATTGTTTAGTGACACAATAACTGTTCTAACAAATTGTGGTTATCGTTCGTGACAAAAAGCAATTTTAGAAGCAGACGCAAACTGCTAACACTTTTCAGTAAGTAGTGAAGAAAGATCAATACAAAGAATATTTCGATTTATTTTTAGTTGCTTGTCATTAACTGAGCATATTTTGCGCATTTGTTTCCTTCATTATCAACGCTTCAATAACGGTATGTTTTGAATTACTATTTTAAGAATTCAGTATTTTCATTTCCATTTACTTTTTCCTTTCCAAAATGTTATTTCAAGCATTATAAATAAAAATATAAAAATAGATAAAATGCCACAAACTTTTTTCTGTGTCTTACCATCTGTTACAGTTTTCGATTTGTATGCTTAAAGTACGAAGAGTTACTCATACTGTAAGTTAAAAATTAATACATAGCACTAAAAAAACTTCACATGATTCAGTGGCAAAGCTCCTGATTTAAACGGGTAAAAGGTAATCTGTTACCGTAGTACAGATTCATAACCGATGTGTGAGACAAGTCTCGTACTTAGTCGTTTGCTATAGTTATGTCACTTCTTTGTTTATTAAAAGCATCTTCTAAAGCATGAAAAAGAAAATTCCATACTACTAAGAGGTTTGTTTAGAATACTCCACCGACAGAACAGCTGGTCCACTTGGATGTGATGTTTATGCACCTGTTTGAGCCCTGCCGGCCAGTGATTCTAATTTTGCTCGCTGATGTACCACTATCTTGAAAAATATGCATATTAAGCATTTTTTATCTTTCTGGCATTTCTTTTTACTGCCCTTAGCGTAGCAGGATGCTATCTAGTTATTTAGCCAATTGGAGATTACAAGAGCTATTTCGGTACATTTCTGGATACGTCTCAGAGCGTATGTATTGCAGCAAATGTTATTTGCCCATAAATGTTTGTATTCAGCTAATAGAATGTTGTTGATGATAAGCACTTATTTCTGCACAGTCAAAAATATAATGATCAGGGTATCCAACAACTGCACGTATGCACTGTTCCGAAAGCCGAAGCGAATTAATTAGCTCATGTATGGGCCATGTCCCGGCAGGAATTGTGAGGGCTGCTACCTCAGAATAATAATGAATACAATGCACACTAAGAAGAAAGAGAATTTCACCTCCGTAACGTATTTTCTTAAAGAAAAAGAGTCATCTTAACTTACTTTGCTAATAATTTTTTCTTCCTTCTTAAGAGAAAATAATGCTAAGCGAGTTTACCAGCAACCATCAGCTGATGTCAGCTTCTCATTTAATTATTCAAACTTTTGCATTTTTGGTCTATGTAAATTAATATAGATAGTAGTTATAGATTAAGAGAAACTCTACAAGAGTGAACACGCTAACTTTGCTTTTTAATTGGCCGCCAATAGCCATCCAAGTTTAGTAAAACAACCCTGCTAAAAATGCCCCATAGAAACCAGTAAAATGTTTTATGGGTACCCATAAAATTCTGTTGGTCTCTACTGACTTTTACTAGTTTCTGTTGATCTCTGTGGATTTTTCTTACTGGTATCATCTGACACCTATACAACCAGCATCAATGTCAGAACTTTCTACTGGTTTGTATTGGTTTATATTGATTTTCACTGGTTTTCTTACTGGTATCAATATAATAGAAATAGATGCCAAGTAAATCTTCTGTTGGTTTATATGGGTTTATTCTAATTTTGTAACTGACGTCAGTATACTTCT
The DNA here is from genome assembly GCA_000611955.2 of Stegodyphus mimosarum. Lineage (NCBI taxonomy): Eukaryota > Metazoa > Arthropoda > Arachnida > Araneae > Eresidae > Stegodyphus > Stegodyphus mimosarum. The sequence goes on from KK114834.1 coordinate 64,152, forward strand.
TCTAAACAATGAAATTAATACTGGTGTCAGTATACCAAAATTCATTGGTATTCTTGTTGTCTACTGATTATTTTAAGTTATTTATTTATTTACTTTTATTTCATTTATTTGGATACTGTTGAAAATAAGGTTATTTCTGTTTTGCAACCAACAGAAAGCTTTAAAATTAAAAACATACAGTGAACCCTCTCGTCCCCACCTCTTGCCTAAGACGATCAGTATTTCTAAGAATGAAAATATGATCTCTTTAAGACCATCAGAGTAACCTGGAAATGCAGGTGGTGATTTCAGAGAGGGTTTTTACTATATATGCTCATTTATTTGATTTCTTAAAAACTTTTGTCGGAAACAATAACAGTAATCATATACACCACACACAGCGAGGTCTCTCGAAGGCGACCTGCCACACATAAAAACACATCCTTGCAAGTGGTCGCCTTAGAGAGGTGATGCTCGATACCAATATATACTTATGTTCTCAGAAATGCGTTTATTTTTTAGAGGTGGTCGTCTTAGGGAGGTTGCCTCTACGAAATGAATCTCTCTAAGGCGACCAATCTAACTTCCCGAATTTTCTTTGCGGGTGGTCGTTTTACAGAGGGAATGTTTCAATACCAAAATATGCTTATGTTATCAGAAATACTGGTCTCGTTCAGAGGTGATTTCTTAGGGAGGTGATTTCGCCACGAGTTGGTTCTATGAATACACACACATATACACTTGTATATGCATATATCAACATTTCTGATATTACAAATAAACACCGGTATGAACCATCATCTCTTTAACGCGGCCGCGTTCAAACTATTTTTCTCCGTGTTAACGTTGACGTGAGGAAGAAAATTCCCCTCCCTCCCCCGCTCTCAGAAGAAGCAATATGGCGCCTTTTTTGTTAATATTGTTATGGGATGTTTGTGTTATCGTCTTGCTGTAGTAATGCAATAAATAATTTACAATATTACAAATTTTACTATGTTTTACTATGTTTATGGGATTCTACGGGGCATTTTAGCAGGGAATGCTTTAAGTGAAATATTAAATGAAATATTTTTCCTCCTATGAATCTTTGGAGACAGAGCATTTGAACTTGTTACGGATATTTCGGCAGTTTTTTATTAAAAGAGATACTAAAATTTATTTTATTTATTTATTTATTTATTTATTTGCAAACAACATTTAAATTGAACGCAGTTCCGAAGTATTGTCATATGTTCATTACCCTATGCGATGCAAACATTTCAATTAAGTTAATCTTAACAGAAAATTTTGAAATTTCCTATTCGAAGTTTAACTTTGGTTAAATTTAACTCTCATTTGCATGTTAATTTAGCAGTACTTCAAATATACCTTTGTAAACAGTTTAATATGTTTTAAAAGTAGAGTTCCACATTTATTTTTAACTAAAGTTAGGGAACGTTTTTAATAAAAAACATCCACAAAACTAAGTTATCGTTCTAAGTTATCGTAGAAACCAAAATAGAGGGCCGCCGCTACCAGATGTGCAGGCGGCCGATTAAGAGAGGCGGCCGCGGACCGCCGATCCTTAAGCAAAAAATCATATTTTGCTTAAGTTTTATTGAAAATAAATCTCCCAAAAAATAAACTCATCAAGCTTTAGTTACGAAAATAAGCTGAACGTATTTCTTCACAAATTTGTATTGTATTACAGTATTACAACATAAGCAAATAAACAGTGGAGTCGCCAAATTTTGTTCTCTATTGGGTTATGGAATATCGGCCGATGCAGCAAAGGATTAATGATTGAGAAATATTACAGCGGACCAAACTAATAATTGGGGTTATTAGTTCGCGAAAATAACTAGTTGTTGGTTAACACTTGCTGTGGCAAACACATGGCATCTCCCCCTTTACGAGGAGAACGTTCTTGCCCCCCACCTAGAGACTCGGCAGACGAAAAGGAGACATCACCGCGCGGCGCATGTGCAGATATATTTCAACTGCGCCTTAATTTTCTACAGTTGCGTTGTAAATTTGTATATAGTAGATGCGAAGAATGGACTACTGCAAGTGTGAGGTAACAAATTTTAATTTTAGTTTAAACAACCCCGTGCGATCGCACAGTTTTTCCAATTTTGCGTGTGCGATGTGAAGATGTTATATTTTAATGATTATACTGACTTTTTGTACTTTAAAAAGTGTTACCATTTTTTTTACATTGATACTTACAAAATTTTTACCAAAAACGTGCGTAGATTCAGTGCAATTTTGTATGCTACTATTTAGGTTTTTCATTTTCGACCCTTAAAAATGCCTGACAGAAAAACTAAAAGATTGTCAGGTTATCAATATAAGCAAAAGAGGAAAGCTAGGCTTGAAGAACAGCAACAACAAAGTGGTGCCTTAAAAATATTTGAAAACTGGAAGTGATAATAGTGATATTAAAAATGACAATTCAACAACAGAAATTTCAAGAACTATAAATAATAATGACAATGTAAATATTGTAAATTTTGGTGCAGCAACTTCTGTGGGTACCGACTGCCTAAGAGATGAATATGTAGTGTGCTGGGAAGCAGGGAAAGACATTTCATTTACTCAAAAAAATCATAAAGTTGATAATCACGAAAAAGAGAAAAGGGAAGAATGGAAGAAGGAAAAAGTAGAACAGACAACTGAAACAGGTATGGACGTGGATGCTTTAACTACTTTTAAATCTTTAGAAAAAGACGCCGCTCTTTGCCTAGATTCTGACGATTATGGTAAATGGCCTATAAACCTAACCCACAGTCAGGTACAATATATAATTGAAAATTTCCCAAGTCAGGTTCAAAACATAACATTTCCCAGAGATAAGCAAAATAAAAAATTTTCAGAGTCATATTTTTACCGTACTTTAAGCAATGGTGAAAAAATTCACTGTCCTTGGTTATTATATTCTTTAAATAGTGTTTTCTGTGCTCCATGTAAACTATTTTGCACCGATGTCACAGAGAAAAAGGAGCGTATATATGGTGAAGAAGGAGTGAACGATTGGCAACACTTATCTTTAATCTTGAAAAGGCATGAGAGCAGATTAATCCATATTAAATATACTAAACAAATGCATGACTTGAGTGTAGCACTGAAAAAGAATACAACAACCGACTCGTCTAGTCAGCGATTATACGAACTAGAAAAAAATCATTGGCGTGCCGTTATTGAAAGATTGATGCTTATTGTGAGATATTTGTCTCGTCAGTGCTTGGCCTTTAGGGGTTCATCCCAAAAACCGTTTCAGCCTGATAATGGAAATTTCCTTCAATTGACTCAAATGATTTCCAAATTTGACGCAGTTCTTTCCGAACATTTACGTAGAAAACAATCCAAAAATTACAAAAACGCGCCGCACTATCTAGGTTGGGAACACCAAAACGAAATGATTCAATTATTGGCAACAACTATACAAGAACAAATGTTAGACAGAATACGACAGGCAAAATATTTTTCTATAATTCTAGATTGTACCCCAGATATTTCACACACATACTGAACAAATAACTGTTATAATTCGATGTGTTCCTTGCGCCACACCAGTTAAGATTTATGAACATTTCTTGGGATTCTGCCTAATCACAGATACAACTGGTCAAGGATTATATGAGTTTATAGTAAAAAACCTTCAAGCGCTAAAACTGGATATGAATAATTTACGTGGACAAGGTTATGACAATGGGGCTAATATGCGAGGAAAACACAAAGGACTGCAGAAAAGAATTTGTTGTGAACGACGCTGCTAAAGTAAGTTTCGAAACAGTTGATTTTTTTAATTTAATTCCAGAATTGTACGTTTACTTCTCAGCATCAAATTATAGATGGAGTATTTTATTAGCGAATATTCCAAAACTTACATTAAAGCCATTATCAGATACAAGATGGGAAAGTCGTATAGAAGCAATCACACTACTTAAAATACAATTAGGCGAAATATATGATGCTCTATTAGAATTAAAAGATGATACAACTAGGGATATAATTACGAGAACTTTGGCAAATTCACTGGGTACAAAAATCAGTACATTTAAATTTATATTTTCAACAATAATCTGGCATGCAATTCTTAATAAAGTCAACGTAATGCGTAAACTTGTACAAAGTCCAAAAATAAACATTAAATCTTCAGCCGAAGCCCTAGAAAATTTAAAAGACTACTTTGTTCAAATAAGATGTGACGAACCTTTTAAAAATATTTATGGATGCCGCAAAGCAAATTGCTGCCGAAGTTGAACTGGAAGCAGAATTTTCTTCTCCAGCAACAAAACGCATTGGAAGAAGAAAAAGAAATTTTGATTACGAACGCGAGGATGAAAGCATTTTAGATCCAGAGAGCTTTTTTAAAGTCAACTTTTACTTTAAAATTTTGGATGCAACCATTGGGGCTAAAAATGAGAGATTTCAATTATTATACCAACATATTAATATCTTTAAAATTTTATATAATATACACGAGTATGGCGACCTTAGAGACAATGAATTGAAAGCCCACTGTGCCGAAGAGGAACTAGCCTTGACAGACAAGAAGCTAAATCATAGCGACATTAACGGGGAGGAATTATTCGAAGAAATTAAGGCTATGCAACCCCATCTTAAAACTAATATGAATACAACTGGAATTCTTGAATACATACTTGTAAATAATTTATCGTCATCTTTTCCCAATTTAACCATACTAATTAGAATTTTTTTGACTTTACCGGTCACTGTTGCAACTGGAGAACGTTTATTCTCCAAGCTCAAGTTGATAAAAAACTATCTTAGATCATCCATGAGTCAGGAAAGATTATTGGCTTTGGCAACTCTTTCTATTGAACATGAATTGTGCGATACCATCGACCTTAATAGTGTGTTAAAAAATTTTCAGAAACAAAATCTCGGAGAGTGCAATTTTAACTTTTATCCTAAAAACAATTTGAGATGTGTTTTAAAGCTCCCAGATTCTTTTTATTACTATTATAAGGTAAGTTTTTTTTAATCAGTTTTATTTAGTTCCCTCATTTTTCTTTTTACTTTTAAAACGATTTCATTAAAAATTAAGCCTATTTTATATTAAGACATTGACTTTTTCAGTTTTATAATTGAAAAAAAATTGATTCTTAAGACAAATTTGCTGAAAAATTGTTTTATGGAAAAAGATAGAAATTTACATAAATTGTATTCCATTCCAATGATTTTCATTTTGTATTCTAGAGAAGAAGGGAGGGGATAGGGCGGCGAATACTGTCTGGGCACACAGGCAGCCATCACCATAGCGGCGGCCTTGCCAAAATAAATCTATTACATTCTTCCAGGTGAATTTTATGAAATTTAGATAATTTCTTTACATTAATTTTATCTATAAAGAATTAGATAATCCGTAGCAGCATTTTTATGTCTGAAAATTTACACACGATTTATATTAAGTATTACATTGCATTCCCTTAAAATTTGCCTTGAATAAGCAATTTTTGCTCAGCGTTATTTCTTAGACTAAAAGGAAATATAAAACACAGCAGTCATTTAAAATTATGAAACTGAAAATATTGCCAATGGGGAAATTAAAGCAATTCCATATTTCTTTTACCAAAATATAGAAGTAAGTACAAAACAATAAATAAATATACCACGTTATTAAATCTCTCATTAGAAACTACGTTCATAATCCAGTACCACAATTTAATCTCTTTCGAGCTTCTACATTTGAAAAGTGCAAATTTTTTACGTTTGTGATCAGTGTTTCTCTTGTTTGGATGCAATATTTATGTAATAAATGAAATTATTTCCGACAGGAAAAGAATCAAGTGATTAGCTCTTTTCCGCTCTGTCGTACAGAAATTCCTTTCCGGAAAGGCCGTTTTTTATTGGCCATGCGTTTAACCTGATTGTTGTTTCTGTATTGTTCCAATTAAACTAAAAAGAAAACATGTCTTTCTTAAGGAAGAAATCTCATTATTTTAGCACTGTTTAATATAAAAATTTGAAAACTAAAAATACCTTACCTTGTAAACTTGTCTGGCGGGAAAACCCACCAATCATATAGGCTTAATATTAGACCACTGGCTATGCATGAGAGAAATTCACATTATTATACACTTTCTTTTAGTTTATATAAGAAACGTTAAACTTATGTATGCATATGTAGGCTGTAAGATTTATCCTAAGTTTTTAACAGTCATCTTTAGTTAATGCCACTTTCCTATTCTTTCTATTTTCAGCGTACAATTTCCAACCAGAATGTGTTTTCAGAATCGCGTCTAGTGCAAATGAGTAAGAGTAGTATTTAAGTCGAAGTTTTACTAACTTCGTAAGAGAGCCAGAGTTTCTGACTAGCGAGCGTTTGCCTTTGGGCTACGTCTCTCTGTAAGTTATTGCTACGCTTGGCCGTACTTCAGGCCCTTGATAGCTTAGCCTACTTAATTGAGATTTAGGGGCTAACTACTTAAAAATCTTGGTAGCTTCGTCTATATCTTTTAGTTAAGCTTTAATTCTTATTACTTTGAGTTCAAGCCCAAGTGGAGGCTGTGCTGTAAGCTCTGAGATAGGAGCAGACTGTATTAATCCTTATTTTGAGAAATAAAAGATAATTAACCCTTCTTGAGTCTTACGTCTCTGTTCACATACTCAAGCGATTATTCGTTTATCGATGTAAGAGGCTCCCCACATTTAACTGTTAAATAAAAGGGTTGAACCCCATAAGGCAATAACGTAAATTTAGTGTAGTGACTTTGAAAAGAAGAGGAGAATGCTGGATGCCCGGCGATCTTCTTCATTCAAGCATAATTTTCTATATAACATTATCGAAGCAAGCAATAGCTGAACCAGTGAAAGAAATGCCAGTTACGTTAATATAGCCCAAAGACCTAAGCTGATGACTAAAGGCATCAGATATTTTGCTCATCTTAAAATAAGTACCGTGTATTCCAGTGTATATCGCGAACTGGTATATAACGCGTACCTATAATTTCAAACTAAATTAAGAATTTTTAGGTATGATCGCCGTATAACGCTCACCTCTTTCTTTACGAAGAAACCTAAAAGATATAGATGCGATGCTCTTATATTTTGAAGTTATTCATTCAAAGATTTTTCGCAGGCGTTCGAAGAATGGTATATTGAAGTGACAAGCAATAAGGGGAACAATAACATGCGTGAAGGGAAAAGCTTCAGGGAGTAAATAATTCTACATAGAGGGCAGGTTGTATTCAATAAAGATGTGCACAAGAGTGTTATTCAAGTGTTTCGAGAAATGGGAACAGAATCTGGGTTAAGAATGCCATTCCGACCCGAATGAGTTCGCAGAATTACGAGTCAGATGGTTTCTCTTTCTGCAGTCGCGCAAACCGTCATTTTAAAGTGAACATCGGCTTACTAAATCGCATTTACTTTGAATTACATTTGAAATACAGTTGATGTAATATTCCTTTTAGGAGAAAATATGGTTGCTGCCAAACGAAATAAACACATTTGCTGGTTTCAAATACAAAATCATTTATTTTCCGAAGCAAAAGGCAAATCGGGCTGCAGCAAGAATGTTTGGTGTTGGTGAAAGATGGAACGGGTGATGATTATTTATTTATGCCTCAAAGTGAAAATGATGGTGAAGATTACGCAGAATTCGACGACGTGCTTGGAGATATAACGAAAGATGTATAAGACATTTCTCCCGCCTTTTCCCGGGTCCAAGCGGACGATGCTTGTCTATAGCTAGCCAAGAATGAGAATAGACGTACTCTCTCAAGGCATGAGCTTACGTGCCTGTAGAACTGTTAGAGACTGATGGTGCGCGAGAATTACTCAGTATTACGCGAACTGTTATGGACTTACAAATCTTTGTGGGGTTAACCAATGCTTATGAAAATCTTATCTATTAATAGCTATATGTTCATTTCATCTTTTATCATCTTTCATTCATATTAGTAATTTCATAATAAATTTACTTTATACTTATCTTGTGCTTTTGATCCTAAAACCGTATAATAATAATAAAAGATAATGTAAAAGACAAAAAACATTACCCAGGAGCACTGGTAGAAGATTAATAGTTAAAGTCGTATGTTTTGTATACAGTACATGGAATATATAAAGTGATTTTCCATGCCCATGCTAATAATGAATGAAATAGATTCATAAAAGCCATGAAAATTAGGTTTACACTGTCATTTGCATTACAGTTAATGTGAATATTCTGGCATATATTTCTTTGTTTCGGCGTTTCCATGGATTCTCTTGCATAATTATTTTATTTCAAATGAAACAACTGATGTATTTTAGCATTGTGGTGACAGTCACAAGTGCAGCTCATCGACCCGTATGATTTACGAAAGATTGAACACCAGAGTTTGAAAAGCTGAATATGTAATAATCTACCAAATGCATACGAATACTGAAAAAGTGACTTTCAACCTTAGATTTCATTACTATAAAAAGTGCTGATGTTTCTGAACGCGGTACTGAAAAATCTGCAGCGTCATTTTATTTGAATAAATCACCGAAGACCCATACAAAAAGCAAGAAAAATATCTTTGAGAATTATTTTTTTAGAATAATATCGTTTTCATTATACGTAGGGAAGTGTTTCCTTATACGTTCCTTATACGTTCATTATACGTATTATATACCTTTCATTATACGGAGAGAAAAAAAAAATAATTGGGTAGAATTTACCAGTAATGCCGATTTATTGATGGTATGCACGTAAGTTAAGGCAGTTATATAAGTACATGTGCATGAAGGAATTAAAGAGGTGAAACTAATTACTAAAATAAAATTCTCGTCATCTTTCTGAGAAGGTATAGAATAGAACAAAAGTTTTAGCTGAATTCAGGGGGGGAAGATAAACTGTGTCAAATTTCGAAGAATTGGAAAACATTATTTATCCTTCTAATCTCACAGATGGCTAATATCATTTTCGCAATTTGTTTGGTAAGACCGATTTTGTAATTTGTTTTTCTACGAACATATATGCAGATTAATGGTTGATTGTGGGTATTAGTATCACGCATATTTGTTTGATTAACTGCTTAGTCTTTATTTCTTCGCTTTCTTTTCTTTATTTGCTTTTCATATAGGCATCATTTAACACTATTTCATTCAAATCAATTTTAGATGGGGGCTTGTATTCAGGACACATCACCTTAATGTAATTCATAAAACGAAGTTTCTCTGCTCTACGAAGTGATGCATGAGCGTTATGTACTTGATGATTATTTTAGAATTTTGAGAAAAGTTGGTTTAACAACATATTTACTTAGATCATGGAAATTAGTGCACTCATCATCACAGAAGTGCGCTTGAGACTAGACGGAGATGAATGTGACACACTTTCTTGCATTACATTAAACACGGCTTGCTTAAAATTCTTCTATGTTTTACATTCAATAATTACAAAACCTTCGAAAGCATTACAGATTATATTAAGTTCATAAAATTTTAACGTATTTTCCATCATTTAAAAAAGGCAGAATATTCAGTTTCAGTAAAGGATTTTTTTTAAATCCTCTGATTAAAATCATGATTTAAATTATTGTTACCCTGGTTAACCACAATAAACATGTCGGATCAGAAGTTTCAAGACAACATTGCTCAGAAATCCTAATTGACTAAGAAAGTGTAATTCTTTCTCAATTTTATTGAAAATTTAAAAATAAGTTTGGGAGTGAATGTCTTTCTCAGACTATAGTGTATGATTCGTGCACGTCTTTTAAAGAAAACCAGGCGAGACCTGAAAAAGAAATATATATTCGTCAGCCGAGAACCTTAACCGATGAAGAAATATTGACTGCGGATAATGCATTTATTGCTGTCGACTGGAGAACACGATGAGAGCAAGCGGTAGGGAACTTAAGTGTCGGTAGTGATTAGTGTAAGTTCATCCTAAATTTAACAATTTGAGCGCCACTTGAATTCGCCACTTTTTGGTGCCTTAACACATGGAAGCAAATTGGCGACTGTCACAGTACTTCTTCAGCGGCATGAAAAGTGTAGAAATAAGTTTTTTATATTATGTAGCAGTCTCTGAGGAAACATGGGTACATTACTTCACTCCAGAGTCAAAACGAGCGAATATGCATTGCAAATAATTTCAAAGGTTTTATGAACTAAGTTATTGACGCTGTGCAATAATGGATCATCCTGCAATTGCAAAATTTATATTCTTCTGGAGCTTACAAACTTGGTGGGCGCTGAAACAAGTATATTGCAGCGGCAGGTGATTACATAAAAATATTAAGAAGATTTTCATTATATTGATTAAACAAAGATTAGCTCATAAAGTTGTAAAGACATTAGGTTATTTCGAAGTAGAAGACATGAAAAATGAGCAACGCCTTCGCCAGGAATCGAACCACGGACCTCTCGGTTACGCGTTGAGCATGCAGACCACTACACCACGAAGGCATGCAAAGAAGGCTGGAGAAATACCTTATATACCCCCCTTTCAGAGGGCGACTGGGGTTTTGGGGACACAATCGCCAAATCCTGGTGGTGGAGAATCATCATCCACCACCTTTTTAGTTCGGGCGCCACTTGCAGAGACATTAGGTTTGTTTGCAAGCCGGAGAGATGAAAAATGAGCAACGCCTTCTCCGGGAATCGAACCACGGACCTCTCGGTTACGCGTCGAGCATGCAGACCACTACACCACGAAGGCGTGCGAAGAAGGCGGGAGAAATACCTTACAAAGTGATTAATTATACTAATGACATCTTCTTTGCTTTAATTCTTGATATTAAATCTCCATTTCAGTCTGAAACTCATATTTAATGAACTAACAGTTTTTGGCAGGGACAAACTAAAATCATTGAGTGTTGATTTCTCTGATACTGCTTGTCCAATGTAAAGAAAGCGCTCTAAATGCATAGGACATAAATATCATTGCACTTGCGGCGTACAAAACCATCAAAGTGTATCAAACTAAAGTGTTTCCAGCTGAAAGAGATAACAGTTTCTAAGTAAGTTGATCTAATAAATGGAGTCTAATTTATTTTGTTGACCTAATTACATCAGAATTTCTAGAAATTCTTATATATTCTATTTTATTTCATTGTCAGCAGGGCAGCAGGTATATTAGGGAAGCGCTATCAGCTGCAAGTTCTGTCTACAGGTGTATGTATCCTTGTGTTCAAAATTAAGAAAATGCTAGAATTTCATCAGTTAGCTCCACACTGATGAACATAATTCGATTGAATTTGATATGGACATAGGATGATATAATTAAATAAATAAACAACACTATATACCGTTCAACAATCGTGATACACACACATGATGGTATGATAGGTTCATTGGTGCAGGAACGTCTGAAATAGAGGTAGAAATAATTTAGTATTGTAGAAAATAGTGTACTCTGAATGTTGTTTAACTATTTATGTTATTATTAGCATTATCCATATATACCTTAATAGTTTAATATAAATTATTCATTATATATTGTTTTATTCTTTATTTAATTTTCTCATGGTACTTGGCAGCCTTCTGTATATATATATATATTGCACTTGCGGCGCCGCCATTTTGGATAGACGATCTCCTCCCCCTCGTCAGTAATAACTTTACAGACCACACCCGACCATTGACAACCCCGCGCACAAAATATAACAGGGTAAGGCATTTTGAACACATGTCAAAATACTTTGTTCTGCTACTGGACAGTTTGAACCTTGTCACATACTTTTTCAAAGAACTGCAAAATTTCGGCTTCTCCAGAACAGTTTGAATTCTACTTTCTTTAGCAAGAACACCGTTTGGTCATCTTTAGAATTCAGTTAGATCACGCATAGAAGGTAGTGCTAAGATTTCAGTAAGTTTGCGTTTTTCAATTATTGTTTCAAATAGGGTTTCAGGTTTTAGCTGTTTAAAGCTCAGATTTAACTTTCTTATTTATAGAAATCTTTAAGAACAGTTCTTCGTTTTCTTTATATTAAAAGGTTAGTTTAACATAATCGGAGACCTCCCAGTTTTTTAGTTTGTTTAAATGGCTATTAGTTTTGCTCTTTATTTATACCTGATTTTGAATTTCGGATTAATATACATTGGTTTTAGAACAATTAATTTTTTTGAATTTCAGTGTACATAATGTAAAGTTCTGTGGTTTATTAATTGTCATTTTGGCACTATGTTATGTTTTATTCTTTTTTCCAAGTATTTCGAA
>KK114834.1:76876-102725 GCA_000611955.2 Stegodyphus mimosarum
TATAACAGCATTGATGAGCACACATATACATTGATGCCCACATATCCAGCAAGAGTTAGAGGAAAAGCTCATTACAAATTAATTGTTCAAAAGTATTGCATTTCAAAAATGAAAAACATGAAGCTTAACAGCATACTCATATTAAAATGCTTCAGACTTGTAAATTTTAAATTCATCATTTAGCTAATTCACTTTAGTTTCCTCTTAAAGTCAATAAAATTGACTAAGTTACATATCAAAAACATAATTAATTAGTTTTGTTAATTCATATCTGTTGTTTTTCCTTTTATTTAAAGTGCTTCACTTGCCAAGCCTTTGACAATCAATGAAATTGTGCCTCCGGATTATGATAAACTTTTACCACCTAAAATAGTGAAAGGTAAGTATTTTGTAGTTCCTCCTCTATAATAAAGAATGTTCATATAATATAATCGGCTGCTTTAAGCCCACATTTTATATTTCTTGTAATGTGGAAATTGTTTTCAGAGAGCTTCGATATTTTGATAGTTCATAACCATTTATTAAGAAAATGTAAACTTTTAAGCTATTTTCTTAAGTAGTAGCAAAAGTTTTAATTTACTAACGTTAAAAAAACCTTAGTGATGCAATTTAATGAAATGAATCTTAATTTTAATGAATGTGTTCTTAAGAAAGTACAGTTTAATTCATTATTGCACCATTGGTTATGAATCAGTGTGTTGTCAAATTACATATAAAAAGTATAGTTCATAACATTTTGCCGTAGTAATCTTGCAACAGATGCAGTTTGCAGCAAATCTTTCTTAAGTACATAGCTGGCCACCTAAAATACAAGACCATGAAGGAATCATCGAACAGCACTGAAATTTGCATCATGCTAGACTTCAGTAAGACTTGCAAATGATTAGCAATGTAGCGAATATGCAAATTATATAAACCAATAACGTCACCTAGAAGCACTATAAACAGTGAAAAGTGTAGGCTACTTCTTTAAGTTCACCTATACGAACAGAGTAGTAGTCAGCTGTTGTAATGAAAGTGAGGTACAAACATCTCCCGATGTAGATGAACTTATCTGAAAGCTAGGGGACGCCAAATAAATCGCAGGACAACTCACTGCATTTTTATGCCTCATAAGATTCGAAAATAATGGAGATCACCAACATTAACCAAACCTATCAGACAAAAAGCAATTCGGTTTTGAATCTATCGTCACACCATTGATAATTCTACGGGAACGAACTGCTCCCTAATGATACTAGCTCTGTGGAACGCAGTAAAACTCAAAATAAACTGCATGAATTTCACGACTTTATTATTAAAAACGATATAGACATTTGCTTCTCAACAGAAGCTCAAGCACCTCCTACAGAAAGCATAAAGCTCACAAACTTCAGCACTTACAGATGAAATTGTGATTACGTCATAGAGGAGATGGCGCTATTATACATGGAAACAAACTTTGAACTCACATCTAATTTCTATAGAAAGCGGAGATGCCTGCTAATGGGTGTGCGATTCCATCTGCTCTCCTTATAGAGTAACACCACATTTTGCTGCATGTATAACCCGAAGGGGCCAATACTTCTCATAATGATGATATAATAAAGTTGCTTTATGATCATGCTTAACCCATTATGGATAGAGACTTCAACTCAAGACATGCGGACTACGGCTGTAATTTTTCTAATGTTAACTGTATCGTCATGGAATAGTAAACCATTTATCATCAGAATCATGTTCCTTTGATATTCAAGATCGGTGCCACTAAGCCTCAATTTACCACCAAGAAAAATTACCGATTAGAAAATTTTCTGCAACAACGCAAGTACGTCCCCATTAAATATAAGCAAGCTTAGAAATAGAAAGGATATTGATTAACTGCTTCCCGTGCCATTTACTTCGACGAAACTTGGGCTTAAGTGTTATGGGTCAACGCGTGGTAAATGGGTCAACGCGTGGTAAACAAGCCAGACTGATGCTTGAGAACAGCCACAACACGAACCGAAACAAAAATGCGTGAGTCAGTTTTGCGTGATACTGCTCGCGTGGAAGTGAATTTTAATCCTTCTGCCTTTCGTAGATATTATAAATATATTTTGTAATAAATAACTGTTTAAAAATTATATTTCATAAATAAAGAACACTTCAAGTAAGTAAACTTTACTCTTTAGTTTAAGTAAACTTTAATAAACTGCTTTCACTTAAATCTTTTGTATTTTGCATTTTGTAGGGGAGCATTTTATAGGGCTCGTGATATTTATATTTGGAACAAAACCTTCATCACGAGCCAGACTCGTTAAACCACGGGAAGGGGCTGAATATGAATACCCTCGCAAACAAATTACAGGACTATGTCAAAGCTTCAAGCTTTGCAATGGACTCCAAAAGTATGCAGAGACAGCTTCCCAAATGTATCATGCCGGAAATTACCAGAAGAAACAAGTGCCATACAATTTATAATACACCATGGAGTCCAACTGTCAAAATGGAATAGACTTGACGGAATAATTAAAGGGTCAATACAAGAACATCGCTAGGAACAGCTTAATATTAAAGCAGATAATCAAAATCTCGATGCTGAATCTTTTAGGAATTACATAAAAAATCTCAGAAAAGCAAGCATGATTAGTAGACTAATCAGACGTCTTAGCGGTTTTGCTCTTTTCTATTGAAGAAAAGGTAGGTGTCTTTAATCCATGGCCGCAGGTTTTAGCAGTTTTTCACTTTGTAATGGAGAAAAAGCAGATGTCTTTGCAGATCACCTGTTGCAACATATTCGTCCCTGAAAGTGGCCCAGTTGATATTGATTCGGACTCTATTATTGGAAACTGCGAGAAAGAAGGTTTTTTCCTATTTCCAAGAGCATCATGAAACTAGCCCCCTATGCACGAATAAATGATATTATCAAAGCCATTGTTGCTTAAAATATCCAGGTAGAAAAGCAATAACAGACAACATACTAAAACATTTTGAAAATAATTATTCCTAATCATATTAGAGTTAAATTGGATATGCTTGCCGACGAAAAACATGGATTCTGAAGACTATCCACAACAGTGTAGTTAAAGAATTACGAAATTCATTGGATCAGCTACTCATAAGTAGCCCAGTGTTGCAATACTCAAACTAAACGTGATAAAAGCATCTGAGCGCGCGTAACAAGGGACTTTTTTTCAATTTTATATCTATGATTCTTGCACATGAAATTATCATAATGCTTAAATCTTTCATAGAAAACTGGACATCATCATTTAAGCAAGGCAATTAATATTCGAATCCTGGGCTAATTCCTACTGGAGTCCCACAGGGAGCCATCTAATATATATATAATATATGTGACTGATTTTCCTAAAGTCGACTAAGGCGTAGCGCCATGCCCACATTTTATACAGGTGATACTAATCAAGTGTAGAAAACCTAATTTCCTGCTTCAGATACTACAGAATTAAATTCTGCCCACAAAATAATGGCGTGGGAAGTGGAAGAGTGCCATTAATCCGGAAAATAACAGGTGCTTATTACTCGCACGTAAGCAACTGTATCGGATCCCGTTTGTCAACACAGGGAAATAGTATAGAACTGTCGAAGGCACAACGTTTGGTTATCATCTAAACGCAGCTTAAGCATGATAATCAAATAATGGTATAAGACCAAAGCTAAGGTAAAAGACCTCATTTAAAGGGCAATCCAAACTGGAAACAAGATATAATGCTTTATATATATTTCTTCTTTCAGGTCTCCGTATGGAAAAGATATTTTGATGTCGAAATGGCTTACATGCATGATCGTTTGAGTAGCTATTGTCAAGATTGTAGTATATTTTGCAACTAGTTTAAATGTCTCATCGTAGTGATGCCAAAATTTTTGGCAGTATCCTAAGTCGCATGAGACAGAGAGAAAACTACACTTAATTAGCTCATATAACTGAGAGCAATAGTTACTTCTTTATAAATAACAAAAAACCTCCCTTGTATGAAAACACACAACTACATTTTGAATAACAAAATCGGCTTCAAACAGAACAGCTCAGTCTTTCATTTGAATAATTTCATCATGCAAACGTTATGTTGAATGATTTAAATGCTTTTTATACATAACATAAGCAACTAAGTCGGAAATTAAGCCTCGTTAATAACTTTCACAACTAGCAATGCATTGATCAAAATCTACCAACAAAGAAAACATGAAGATAACGCATCTATAGAAAACAAATGAGAATATGTAAAATTGAATAACGCACAAAATGAAACACAAAGTGAAATAAAAGTAAGTGATAATAGTAAGTAAAGTGTTTTGGGGGCAATAATTGAAAAATTCACTGATTTTTTTATAAAGAAAAGCCGTTAACATCTTCTCTTGAACTTCGAAAATCCTCCGTCTCTCTTGATTGGCCATTGAACCGTGTATCTCGCCTCATGCAAACTGTTCGCTACTTAGAATTTCTTGGGCTGTAATGTAAACATCAAAAAATTAAAAGTTGGAGGATTAATATTACTTTCAGCAGATACATTTCTATAAACATTTTTTTAAATGCTACGTGTAAAAATGTGACAATAATTAATTTAAATCTGAAGGCTCATTATTTTCTGAAAAATACGCATTTCTGATTATTTACCAGTTAATTTATTTAACAGTTGAAAACAAATAAATATTTTTTAAAAAGAAATAAAAAATAGCGTTTTCACAATAAAAATATATTTGTGCGCAATAATATCAGATTAATAACGCAACTGAAGTATATCTACAAATATTTTTAGAGATATTTATCAGAACAATGAAATAATAAATGGTAAACTTATAAGAAATTTTGAGCTATATGTTTCATTGACAGGAATTTTTTTCAAAAACGTACCGATTTAAACTTCAGCTTTGCTTTAACAAATGTACTTTTAAGTAAAATATGAATCAAAATCGTTTAACTCTTAATTTGTTTTCAAAGCTTAATTAACTTATTCTGCCCTTTTTTCCATTTACAATGCAAATATGAAAACATTTTGGGAAAGTACTTCACGAATGGCAACACTCTAACCTCAGAGCTCTGATGTTTTCAGCAAGGTAAATTTGTCAAAGGAGTGTGTGTGAAAAGATATTTGTTAAGGAAGGATGTATGAAAGTATAACCGTGCTTTTGGCATAATATTTATAAATAAAGAATTAAATTTACATATATTTATTAAGCTTCCACGCATATATATATTGTTAACAAATTTAGTCTTTATTTACAGAGAATAAGGTTTGCATTTTATTCATATCTAGGAAAGAGGATTTTTAAATACCTAAAATGCATAAATTAATAACTTAATAGATTATTTTGATTTTTCAATACTTTGCTGCAATATTTATGAAACGAAAATTTTTAACAAAATTTTAGATAACAATTTAGTACATGTTTTTCTAACAGTAATTAACTTAATATTTCAAAAGTATTTATTTTAAATTTAAATTATTAGATATATTTACTTTAGATAAATACATTTAGATGAAATAATGTAATGAAAAATTACAAAATGAATTTCGTGCAGACTTCAGATTCTTGAAAGGGCACATTTAGTCTCTTCTCATTCAAAAAATAACGCTGATAAACTATGAAGAAAGGTTATATCGATCACGTCTAAAAGCGGTCATATCACGACGTTTCACAATTGCCAAGATGCAACGGCAAATATTTTGCTTCTTCGCTGCGTTGTGTTGATGTCGTAAAAGGTACCACTACCTCATTACGTCTTCTTGGACTAGTTTGCAAAGTCTTTGCTAAGTCATGTGTTACTTGGAGTAGCTACTAGACTAGCGTTATACCTAAATGACATTTCCTGAAGTCGGATTTTATTTTAAATGTTCATTATTTTTTCTCTTTTGAAAGATCAACTAGTTTCAATGTTTTCTTTAGTTGAAATACACTGACGGAAAAAATATCTCAACACGAAGAAAAAATTATTATAGAGTAATGGAATTTGGACAATGCATTTTCTACTTAATATGTTTAATTGATTAAATTTTCAAGATCAGAGGTTAATTTAAGCTCAAGAAAATGCATTTCAAATGTGAATTGCTGTTACATTAATAGCCGATGTAACCTCCAGAATTTTGAATGCAAGCCTGCAAACGTGCATGCATTGTGTCATACAGGTGCCGAATGTCACTTTGTGGTATGGAGTTCCATGCTTGTTGTATTTTTTCTGTCAATACTCGGATGGTCACTGCTGGCTGTTGATGATGCTGGAGTTGTCGTGCAGTGATATCCCATAGTGCTCAATTGGAGACAGATCCGGGGATCTCGTAGGCCAAGATAACGTATCGACACTCTGCATAGCACGTTGCGTTATAACAGCGGTATGAGGGCGAATGTTATCCTGTTGGGAAACTTCCCCTTGAATGCTGTTCATGAATGGCAGCACTACAGATTTAATTACCAGATTGACGTACGAATTTGCAGTCAGTGTGTTTGAGATAACCACGAGAGTACTCCTGCTGGTATCGAAAATTGCTCCCCAGACCATGACTCCATGTGTAAGTCTAGTGTGTCTAGGCTGCAGATAGTTTGGTTGCAGATGTTAACATGCCCTCATTCTGACTAACACACGGCTATCACTGGCACCAAGGCAGAACCTGCTTTCACCAGAAAACACAGCAGATCTCCACTCTGTCCTGTAATGAGGCCTGGTTTGACACTACTGGAGTCGCAAATGGCAATGGTTTGGAGTCAGTGAAATGCACGCTACATGGAGCTTGGCTCAGAGCTGTCTTTGAAGTAACCAATTTGTAACAGTTCGTTGTATCACTGTGGTACCAACTGCAGCTCGAATTTCTGCCGAGACGCAGTACGATGTGCCACAGCCATACTCCGAATACGGCGGTCTTCCCTCTCAGTAGTTTCACGTGGCCGCCCGAAACCCGGTCTTTTTGAAACAGTACCTCCATTTGACCACTGCTCCCAACAATTATGCACAGTGGATACATTCCGGTTAAGTCCTTCTGCAGTATCGCGGAAAGAACGTCCACCATCTCGTAGCCCTATTAGACGACCTCGTTCAAACTCGGTGAGCTGTTGCTAATGGTTTCTTCGTCTTCTTAAAGGCATTCTTGGCTAACGTCAGCTCAATACGCCAAATTTCAAAGATAAATAATGCTCACGAAATTTACAGCACGCATTTAAAGCAAACCTGATTTGCAAGTTCTGAGTGGCGCTACTAGCGCCACACTTATGCGCGAAATTTGAATCGATGGCATCTTTCAGATGTAACACGCCTACTAAATTTTGTTTATCTAACACAAGTCTTTCTTGGTGTTAGGATTTTTTCCCGTCAGTGTAGTTTGCAATTCTCGACAATCTTTAGGAATTTTAATTTCTTAGTTTTTCGCCATATATGAGAATCTGTTTGGCGGGACTCTGTTAATTATTCTTTGAGATCTTCTCCTGTAATTGGGAAGTTTCTTGTTTTCGGTTACACTTCCTCCTTCTGTTGTTGCATCTGGACATTGTGCTATCGATTCGTTTTCCATACAAGTCCTATTATGCTTATGTTTCTCATTTCGATAGCTTATTCGACGAGATGTCGCTTTCTTTCGGTTTTCATTGAATATTACACTTCGTCTGATGACAGCATTATTTGAATATGGCATATAAATTCTACATCAGGGTTTCTCAAGCAGAGGGGAAGTTACCTCAAGGGAAAATTCTACAGTTTCAGGGAAGAACATAATCAGGCTTTTATTTACCTTGTGAGGTTTATTTAGTTATTTTTAACTAATTCATTTTAAGCTAGTACTTTCCTATTACTCTCTTTTCGCCTATGCTTTTCATGTCAGAATGTAAATGAGACAGCGATAGGTTATTCAGATCAAGGTAGAATAAAGTGCTATTTAAGCAAGAGTTTCAGAGTTAGTTTTTAGAGCATGTCTGCCTATTCCAGGCAAGCTGTGCTGTAATTATTAGCGACTTGTGTTAGCGGCGTTAAGTGGTCTAGCCATTAGGCTTTGTCTCGCCGGTTTACTACAAACCAGAGCTCTTTTGAACGTTAACGTATTTTGAAATTATAGTTGCTAACGTTATTCTGTTAAGGCAGAAGTGATTGGCTTCAAACCAAGTTGGATCCTTTGTTAATTTTATGTTTAAATAAAAGGGTCTTATATACATCCTTTTTCTGATTTGTTTCACAAGGCTAGAAGATAATTCTTCAATAGTCCTTTTAAAGTCTAATAGGTATGTTACAAAGAGACATAGATTTTACAAGCTATTAAATATTTAGTTTTAGTTTATGAATAGAAAAAAATACTTTTATTCAATTCTGGTCTTTAGCAACATTCTCTATACTTTTCTTGTTTAATTTATAAAACTTTTTTAAAATAATCTAAATTAGAATTATGTATCTTTTTCGATTTTTTTAAAAGAGGAAGAATGATCGTGTTGATGAAAGGGGACATGGGGCAAAAAAGGTTAAGATCCACTCTTCTATATCCTTTAGTACGATTACTTTATCTAACGAGACTTCCTTTTCTGTCTTTTCATCCAATTCCCTTCTTTTCTGCTTTGGAATTTTGGACAGCTCAGGCAATAAGCTTGCGCTGCCGAAAGTTTGATATGGCTTAAGTTTGGCTGTTGGTTATTCCACAGCTCATACGGCATTTATCGACTGATCTTGATCTCAGTCTGTTTTGTAGTTAAGTGGCCGTCATTGCAGCTTCGCTCCAGAATTCCCTTTGAGACCAGAATTGAATACTAGTTATCTTGTAATTTTCATTATATATTAGTTTCTTCTTTCTGTTCCACCGTTCTGTTGTGGATATGCTATACAGCTTTGATGTTCGATTTCCTTTTCTTTTAGGTGTTCTTCAATTTCTGCGTTTGTGCACTCTCCTCCACTGTCTGTTCTTCTTCGATTTCGCCTAAGACTTTTTTCTTTCTAAAATTGCTTTAACTTGGAAATAGCTTCATCTTTAGTAACTAGCAAGTAGATAACTGTGCATTTCAAATATTCGTTCATAAATATTATGAAGTATTTCTTTCCTTCTAGCGATGTCGTATCAATCGGTATACGAATGTGCGAAGTATCAAATTCAGAACTGATTTTACTCTATAGTTGTTCATCTGGGATACGACGATTCAGACATTTTACTTCCGATGTAACATTCGCATTCTTTGTCCCTTTTAGCCTCTTGAGTGCTTCGTAATTATTGTGTCCTAGTCTTATATGCGAAAGATCCATGCTGTTTTCACCTCGTTTTGTAACTGAAGTTTCGTTTTTTTAAATTTTGTGATTCGATTTTCTTGCATAAATTTCCTTTTGTTTTAGCAATCCCTATGGTTTTATTTTTCTTCTCTCTTCTACAAGTATCTTCTTCAAATTCAACTATAAAATTTGTTCTTTTTCATGCGGATGTTAGTCCTTCTTTGAGGAAACTTATATCTATTTTATTATTTTCGTCATTTATCAGTATAATTCTCTGGTTCCTTCAGATTTCATTTGAGTACCATTAGCAACTAGTATTTGCTCCATTTCGCTTCTGCCTTATTTCGTGAAGAATTATATATTATTGATCATATGGCATATAACTCCTTAATCAACTGACCAATTACAGTTTTGAATTTTCTTTCTTTGGTTACTTCGATTGCTTAATTCTCAGTTTTCTCAAATTTCGTGAAGAGTTTCATGGCATGTAACTCCTAAATAAACTGATCAGTTTGAGTTTTGAATTCTCCTTCTTTAATTACTTGAATATTAATTCTCAGTTTTCTCAATTTCTTATTTTTATTTTCATCTTCATATGTATCCTCCTTTATAAAAGCTTTAGCATTTTACTTATTTCCATAACTTCTTTTATTCATGCGCTTTTCATTATTGAAAACAGTATTACTTTCGTATTTGTCTTTTTCTTTGTACTTACTTAAGAACCATCCCTCTAAGTGTCCTATTTTTTTTTTGCTATACTTGTATCTTCGTTGACTGAAATGTTTGAATTCTGTGTTAGAATTCGTTTTGAAAGCAGCTGTCTCTTCTGTTGGCATGCCTTCTTTTCTTCTTCAACATTCGTCGATCAGTTCCGCTGTTATATATTACAATAGCATTTCTTCTGGGGAGCTTCTGAAGCTGTATAAGATTTTCATAGCATCGTAATAGTGCTGCAATACGACTATCTTTTACGTCTTCACCGATTCTTCAGAGTTCGTCTACAATATCAAGCGTTTGTCGATGTGTTATTCGAACTTGTGTTTATTTTCTGCTTTTAACGTAAAGAGTTTTCTGTCAAAGGAAAATTTGTTGGAAAGATATTTTCTTTTGCGCATTTTCTTCACATTTCTTTAGCTGTTTTTTATTTCTCATGTGCACAATTTAATTGACTTCTAAGAGTAAAGATAGCTCGTGCTGAGCGGTTAAAATCGCTTAGTTCAATACATTCTGTGGTGATTTCTTTTGATGTATTATGCTCCAGAATTTCTAGTTTGTATTTCAATATCTGACAGTTGCTATTCTTTAATATCCCAAAAGATTACTTCTGTTTTTCAAGTGGGCAACTATATCAGTTTTGATTTGCTTTTCGAAACCACACTTGGTTTTTTGATTATTCAGTGGTAATTTGTGACAGTTACTTTCTTTTTTTGATTTTTAATAGCTTATCTCGACGTGCTTTATGCGTTCGCATGAAGTAAACATGCGCTGTGTGTTATTAATCTAATGTTGAAGGCTATCATCTAAACGCTAAGCAGATAATGTAATGTTGAAGGCTATCATCTAAACTCTAAGCAGATAATGTAATGAAATCAAAGTTTTTTAACTAATTAAAGGGTAATAAAAACTGGAATATGAGATAATACAATTACAATTATAAGGTATTTCTCCCGCCTTCTAAGCATGCCTTCGTGGTGTAATGGTCAGCACATTCGGTGCGTATTCGAGAGGTTCGAATCCCGGCGAGGGCATCGCTCATTTTTCCCATCTTCTGCTTTAAAAAAATACTCAAAAAATGCCTAATATCTCCACAGTGGCCCCCGAACTAAAAAAGGTGATGGATGATGATTCTCCACTACCAGGATTTGACGATAGGGTCCCCTCACCCCCAGTCGTCCTTTAGAAAGGGAAGTATACAAGATCTTGTTCCCGCCTTCTTAGCATGCCTTCGTTCGTTCAGCACACTCGGCGCGTATTCGAGAGTTCCGAGGTTCGAGTTCCGGAGAGGGCATTGCTCATTTTTCATGTTTCCTGCTTCGAAATAACCTAATGTCTCAAAACTATGTATTTATTTCATTTGCTGTAGTAAATAAAAATAGAGGACAGAGATACAAGCACTATCAATTCTCCATCTGCTAAATGTAACAAGTTACGTAAGAGAGAATTTCTCTAAAGTCAAGTTCGTGTATCAGTTAAGGAAGGAAACAACGGATGCACCGCTTCTTCGTTTTCGCTGTTAGTAGCGATTTTACAGGCGTTACTTTTACGAGGGCTTTCAATTAGTCGTCTCATGTAAACAGTGTCGGGAGGGAAAACTATGTTACTTAAGATGATTTTAATCCTAAATAGTATCTGCAGACTCAGCCTGGTCAGAAAAAAAAGAATTTACACATCGGTTATAATAACCATATTTACATATGCTTCTCCTGCAAACCCAAAAGAGAATAATATCCCAAAATTATAATTACTTCAAAACAAATATCTTAGTACAATCACTCACAGGAAAGTCATATTTCATTAGAAATGAGGTCTTTCATAAGGATCTCAAGAATGATTATGTGGAAGATTACCTGAACAAAATCATTGCTAACTTCTTGAAGAAGGGGCTCAGCAATGAAGCTGCAAAGTTTTCGTTCAGTGTGTAATAATAAATATTCCTACAGAACTATCATATAATGACGTAAGCATCCTACCTCTTTGGGAAATGAGACTTTACCAAATCTAAAGTCTGTAATCAAGTCTCGTAGTTTGTAAATATCTGTATAAATCTGTTTTAGTTACTATATTTGTTCAAGAACTTTGCTCTGAGTTGCCTTTAGCTATTAAAATATTCTTTTCATTTTCCTCTCGTTATAAGTAGCACATGGGGTAGCGTAAGTCATCTAGATAAGTGAGTTTAACTGAAGTAGCAACTTCCGAGGACAGTAAACAGGAGGCTCGTACTCTAGTATCGTATTTTGTGCTTTAATGAAATTATCGAATCTGGATTTCGTACATAATTGTTTAGATGTGTCATTTATCCTCATCAGATTATCATCGTTGCTTAATTACAGGAATTCATCTGAGTTACTGCTCACTTTTCAGACCCTTTTAGGGACTATCTGAAGCTGCTGGAAAGCACAACAAAAGCTACGAAACGCCAGCATAAAAATAGCAAGTACCTTTTAAATACAGTAATTGTGTACTTTCGACATCACAGACGCGTGTATCCGCAACAGTGTGTTGAACAACAGTGTCTTGGACAAATTAATGACACGACATTGTTCTTTGAGATGAATTTGTATTCTGCATACAACACCACGATGATTTTATCAGAGCCTGGAGGGTACCGCGGTGACATCATGACATTGTGCACAGTCATACCAGTCCGTCTTCTAGAGTTACTTGATGTGACAATGGAGTTTATTCACAGTTGCGTCTAATACGTATTGCAGTCACACTAATAGCCAAAGCTAAATCTCTGTATTCGAGCTCTTCGCGTCCCTACTTTCAAGGCTTGCTGCAGCCACATTTGAGCAAAGCAATGTGACCTCACGTTGCAAGTTACGTTCAGCAATTTCCCGTTGTATACCAACTTTTCTCACCTGCTAAAAAAGATATATTGCCAACCGAACACGTGAACACTACACTGGGTTACGCCAGATGAGCTTCGGTAACGTGTAAAAACGGTATGGTCTGACAAACCCCAAGCACACATCTAAAGCCTTTCAGTACCGAGGACTGTCGTAGCAGTTATTGCTAGCCATGGGACTACACAAAATACTGATTATTTTCATGTTCCGCAATTAGAATGAGGCTATAATTTTAATCAACTGATCTTTGTACTTTATGTTCAGTAAATAACTTATTTCGATATTCCTTGCCCTTCATGATGTTGCATTTAGGAGAACAGCAACCACGTTAAAAAAATTCCCATTTAAAATGTTCAGGCTGCGCATTTCTTTTCACTCTGCAAATATTACATTCTTGCTGCTTAAAGGATTTTCCAACTCAGGAAGTTCCCTAAAATACATTCATTGCCTTGTATTTTCATTATGAGTTTAACTAGAGGAGCATGTAGTCCAGCACATGAGCTAACATTTTAATACTTTAAACACTAGTTACGTAACGTCACTTATATTAATAAAATTATACGTAATTATTAATTAATTATTTACACTACTTACATTAGTAGTAAGTGTGAAGAAAATAAGTAGTTATACATATCTTTGTTGTTTGTATTTACTGATTTTCATTGGATTTGAGTCTTGAACTTGCATACAAAGTGCTGTTGTAGGTTTAAATAAGTATATACACTGCTGGCCACCGTAAATGCAACACTCTGGAAAAAGCAAGCAAATAACATGAAATTTACAACACGCATTAGCGGAGGTGAGATATGCAAACGATTAGAATTTCAGCGAAGACGCACATCACGCGAGGCTGGGGCGCCACTTCAAAGTGCTATTTAAGGCTTGGAGTTTTTGACGATTTCAAGTTCGGCAATTGTGTTTTTCTTGTGGTTTTCAAAAAAAAACCATCAATTATGCCTCGTAGTAAACAGCGATCATCGTTTGATCAAATATCTGAGTTCGACAGAGGAAGGTTAGTGGCCTAACGAGAGTGTGGATTATCTTTCAGAGAAATCGGTAGTCGTAAAACCAAACAACTGTAATGCGGATATGTGACCGTTGGATGCAAGAGGGTACGACAGACCGACGCGTTCGATCGCATCCACCTCAGTGCACCACTTCACGGGATGACAGGAACATTGTCCGCATGGCACTGACGGATCGCTCAGTCACATCACGAAACATAGCACAGCACATTCAGTCTGTAAAGCATCATCCAGTGTCTGCGCGTACCATTCGACGCCGTTTACAGCAGAGTGGTCTATCCGCAAGACGTCCATTGCTTCGTCTACCCTTGACGCAGAACCACAGACGTCTCCGCCGCCAATGAAGATGTAGCGGTACGATGAAAGAAGGATATGAACGGCAGAATGGAATGAAATTGTCTTTACTGATGAGTCACGCTTCTGTCTGCAACACCACGATGGTCGGACTCGAGTCTGGAGAATCCGTGGAGAGAGGATGCTGAACAGTTGCGTTATGTACCGCCACACTGATCCTGCACCGCGTATTATGATATGTGTCGGTATTGGATATCACTCTCGCACTCCTCTAGTAGGTATTGCCGGCACTTTAAACAGCCAGCGCTACATCTCCGAGGTATCCTTCTTACCACATCCTTCTTTCTTGCCAGTTGTCCTTCTTTACCTTCAGGGCTTGCCCACAGCCATATTTCAACAGGCTAATGCACGACCACATGTAGCACGCATTGTCCAAGGGTTCTTCGTCAATCGCCAGATTGAATTGCTTCCCTGGCCGGCTCGCTGTCCGGATCTTTCGCCGATAGATAACATGTGGTCCATGGTTGCTGAACGATTGACCCAGATTACGTGTGGAAGCTGCTTGGTCTGCTGTACCCCAAGAACACATCCAAAGTCTCTTTGAATCAATGCCGAGGCGCGTGGCAGCGGTGATCTCCAACAATGGCAGCTACTTTGGCTACTAATTCTGAAAGGAACCACACTTCACAGAAGTCTATAAATTTAATCATTTGATACTTGGTGAACATGTTATCTACTAAATAAATTTTGTTGTGATATCTCTTGTCTTTCTTGGTGTTGCAATTTGGGTGGCCAGAAGTGTATATATTAGTGCAAGGGCGAATTAATTCTTTTTACATTAATTCCTATGGGAAAACTTGTTTCGATTGTCGAATGGCTCTCAGGAACAAATCCGTGAATCGAGATTTCACTGTAAAGTTCAAGGAAAGTAAGCCCGACCATGTCAGATACTTAAGTTACATTTTCTGCTAAAGGAAGCAGATAAATTTTACTAACTTCTGCCCGTTCAAATGTTAAAATTCCGCGTTATTCAAAGCTATTTAGCCTAATCTGAAAAATTTTCCTTTCGAGTCGTCTTGAAGTTTTCCTCAAAGAATTTATAATGACACTTATGCTACTGTTCATCGAAATATATTTCTTACCTTGTTAGCTAGAGTTAAACCTTTACATTTTGCTTCTGCATTTTACATGGCTCAGACAGAGTCTGTGATGTATGAGAAGGCGAAAGTGTCAAGTCTCATCAAAAAGGAAAAGTGTTGTCGATTTCTAAATTAGCAAAACAATACAAATATTTATTATGTGTTAGATTAAAGCATGGGTTAGTTGCACTATAAAATGGGTGTTAATGTTCTTTAAAGAACTGATATTATTGAGACTATGTCCCATAGATCATAACTATACAAATTTATTCATCTCTCTACAGGTAACTCATTAGAGTAAAATGTTATTATAAGTCATTAAAAATTAAGACTTAGAAAACATATTCAGAGACAGTTTGTCTAAAAATAATGACAAAAAGACTAATAAAGTTATATTTTAAATATTGGTTTTGTGTTCACATCACTAAGTAATTGTTTCGCTATTATTTTACTATTATATTACTACTTTAACTGTGAGTGAAAGTTTTAGTAATCCAAATTTAGTCTTTCTGCCGACTCTATTATGGCCGTTTCTTTTCATCAGAGAAAGTAGAAAGGTATTCGTCAGTGTTCAAGAAGCGATCTAAAGAATATAAATAAATCGTTTTTTTAATCGCCCTCTATTTGGATAAAAAGGGAGCTTACTAACTAAAACTTTCGCAAGTAAAAATTTAGACACAAGTAAAATTTTAGCTTTTCAATTCTTTTACTAAAACATATTTTATAACCAAAATTATCGTAAACTAAAAGCCTAACTTATTTGCTTTACTTCACTCAGTTCTTAAAATGAAGTCAAAGGTTTAGGACAAACTTTTCAAAAGAAATTTAGTCATACAATCCTTTTAGATGTTGCTCTACCTATATCTGCTAAGAAGCTATAGGACCTATTACGAGAGTCAAGATCTAACTTTCAGTCTTAGCTTAAAACATTGTTTACAGGCTATCAGATTACTAATCAGCATAATACTGACTTACCACAGTGTAATAATACAATTAAAAAATTAGCTCAAAATTCAACTAATCTGTATAAACTTAAACTATTTTTCACTGCTCATGTTTTGTACCTCAGTACTTATTTTTAATTGACCTCATAAACTTTAAAATACAACGCATTTATACGATGTGATTTGTTGCCTGCATTTTAAAATCTTTCTGAAGTGAAACATGGTAATGTCACTGAAAATGTTTATGGTGTAACTTGCTACTGCTTCATCATGCTAATGTCATTATGTGAAAATTTTGTATCTTCCCTTTAGCCTTTAGTATCATTGATAAAACTACCTAAATGTTAAAGGGCTTGAAGTCTCTACCTGCAACCCAATCCGTCAATAACTTCCTTTAGACCGAATTCATAGTTCTGTAAGTCATTTGCTACCCGGTTTTGTTAAATAGAGTCAAGCAACTGAAAATATTAAAATGATGTTTCTTTCGTCCCTGCGTGTTAGTTATGTAGCATAGATTACCTCAAAATACATTTGAAAATCATATGTTGCCGACCTGAGGGTTCATGACTTGAGATATTGTTCGAATTTCGAAGCAGCTTTGTTCAGATGATTTGTTCGTGAAGTGAGGCATTCGTGATCTGAGGTTCCATTGTACTTTTCAACCATTAAGTTTATAATATTAAGGGTATCTAACTAAATAATTAACTAATTACTTTTAATAACTGTTCATACTTAGACCTTCCCCCTGAGTTTCGACGACATTTCGGGCTGTCTTTGGATACAAGATGCCACACAAATGTATAGCTAATTAAAAACTTTATTTTTTCACAGCTAGTGAGTTTGATTTAAAGAAATGCAACACAAAATTTAAGTCTCCTTAACTATAGCAACTTGTTCGGATTTTTACATTATCTTAACTGGCTACAACTGCAGTGATTATATGCGAAGCTACAACACCACCTGGGTCAGACAAACAAAACTCAAGCAAAGTTCAGCACTTTGAAAACCGTCCCAAAAGTTAGACGTTCACGTCTATTCTAATTAGTGGCCCTTTTCCTCTACCAGCAATCAGAAATGACGGCAACACCCAAGTCTGCATTCCAAATCCCTGTCAGCTCCTTCTCTTCCTCTCAATTTAAACTATGTTGCTTATCCTAAAATCTCCATAATTGTTTGAACTTAGCAAGTGTATGATGAAGCGAGATATAATGTGAAGAACTAACTTACATATAGCACTTTTTTGGTCCATTCATTGATTATTTATGTTTTTCTAAAACAATCTGAGGATCTATGAAACAGCATCTTGAAATTTTGGAAAGTCGCAAAACAGCATTTGATCACTAAATGACAATTATTGTTTTACATATCTCTCTCTATATATATCCCTATAATATATATCAATTCAGTTATTAAATTTTATCATTTTTCCTGATCGGTAGCCGATCGACCAACGCCACGAAACACTGTAGTTTGTTCTGGTTTACATTTCGGGCTGGCTGTACAAAATCTTCGTGGCTTCTTCTGCGTGTAGAGTATGCACGGACCTAGAGTATTTTATCAGTAAATATAGTAATACAATAATAATCTATAGTAAAGCAATCTAATTAATTTTTATTAGTATATACTTCTAGATCAGAGGACTTATTTGTATATTTTTCTGACAAATTCTAAACATGTCGAGATGGAAGACCATTTTGTCATAAAATAAAAGCAAATTCATGAAAATATCTCTTTCATTATTCTGTTTCTCAGAAAGAAACCAATAACTTTCCTTTCTTCTAAACTTTTAACAAGGAGGGGGGTCTACAACGAAATTACTTGCGCTACTAATTTAGGTGACTACGTTGAATAAACATGAATGCATTGAAGAAAGAGGAATTGTATTATATCAATGCTACATTTTGTCTGTTTTAACGATTTCAGCCGGGACTTTTTAAGACGTGTGCTGTTGGGGAGGGGGGGGGGTAAATGGTCTACAAAAATGTGTTGTTTATAGGCGTTAGAACGCCGATTCAACATATTAGCAAGTTCTTTCTTGAGTTGTAGAAATTAGGATGTCATGAGAATCGCCGCCATCAGCTCAAAAGGTAAAAATTCATAAAATTATAAACAGGGTTTGTAATATCATATTATTAACATTTATTGTACCTGGAATGTTTTAAAACAGTTTTTGTGTTTTATTAAATAAAGCGGTACTTTGTACTTTTGAAAATGAAGTCTAGAACATTCTCCTCAAATTCATGCATTTTTCGCAATGAATTCTGGAACATCCTTCACAAAATTCAAGTTTACAACACTCTTCATGCCCATCTTTATGAATTGCCCAATGTCAAATCTTACGCCACGTACAGGAAGTACCTGTGATTTGTGACGTTTTGCTGAAAGAGCTGAATCCTTAGGCCTGGGCACTTCTGATTGCGGTCTACCTCATCTTGATGGCGTTTGACAGCGAACCCAGAACATGCTAATGTGTTTGCGATTGCCAGAGTGAATTGTAATAAACCAATTTTTAATCTGAACTACTGAAGATTGTATCATGCAACCGAAAGCAATCTCTAGTATCGATAAAATAGACCTACATGTGAAAGTGGTAAACGCTACCAACAGAGGAATTAAAAGTACCAGAAAAAACTGATTGCGATTATTAACTTCATATTGTACCATGCTAAACAAAACGGGTTTAGAAAGTTTTTTGCTCACATCATGACCACCCATGAATACACTGTTAATATGGATTTAATGATAGAACTCTTATAAGCGCTTACGTTTATACGATGAAAATATAGGCAAATCTGTAAGAAATGTTAATGTTAATTTTTCCTTTAAACTTGGACATTTTTTACCATAGTTCTGTCATTTGTTGCAAGAAATCGGTATACTTTAATTTAGTATGTAAAGCAAAGCAATTCTTTTGTTCTGTTGTTATACCTTCATTGAATACCTACACCTGTCGCAAATACGCACATGTCCATAAATTAAGGATAATTCCGAGTCACGCGGAAATCGAACCCTAAAATAAATATCACCTGTAAAATCACTACACACATCTTCAAGAATCATATGCAAATTTCAGGAAGAAACCAGATGACACCGATGGTAAGTCACAATGACAAGAGTGTAAGAGAGTGATATATAAGGAATACAGGCAAAGAAGTAAAATTGTTCGCAGGCACTTTATAAGCATTTCAGTGCAATAACCGAATAGTTATGACACAAAAGACGCATTTGGATGATATTTTACGTGGTAGAATTATCGGCCGTCTGGAATGTGGGCGTACCCAACCTGAAGTATCAGACGAACTTGGAATTGCCCAGAGTGTCATCTCCAGGCTTTGGCAACAATTCCAAGATGATGGTAATGTAAGTAGACGTTACAGCACAAGTCGCCCCAGAGTTACAACGCCGAATGAGGACCGATATTTGGCAGTTACTGCCAAAGGAAACAGGTGGAGCACAGCCTCAGACCTGTCTCGTCAGCTATCTTCAGCCACTGGTACCACAATTTCAAGGCAGACCGTGTACAGACGCTTAGGGCAGATTGGTCTATAAGCTCGTAGACTTGTCAGATGCGTTCCACTTACTGCAACTCACTGTCGCCTGCGGTTAGCCTGGAGTAGAGAGCATGCATTGTGGACACCGCAACAGCGGGCTTGTGTGATGTTTTCCGACGAGTCCAGGTTTAGCTTGCAGTCTGATTCTCGCCGGACTTTCATGTGGAGAGCTCCAGGTACCCGTTACCACCAACAAAACATCCTTGAACGACACCGTTACGGTGGTGCAGGAGTGCTCGTTTATGGTGGAATTATTCTGGGTTCCAGAACTGAACTGCATGTTCAAATTGGAACCATGACAAGCCAAATCTATCGGGACGTCATTCTGGAACAACATGTACGTTGGTTTCGGGGCGCCATGGGCGCACAATTTGTGTTTATGGATGACAACGTCCGTCCTCACCTTGCAAACATCGTAAGCGAATGCCTTCAATCGGAGGATATCACTCGTACTGACTGGTCAGCATTCTCACCGGACTTGAATCCAGTAGAGCACG
Source organism: Stegodyphus mimosarum (assembly GCA_000611955.2). Taxonomy (NCBI): domain Eukaryota; kingdom Metazoa; phylum Arthropoda; class Arachnida; order Araneae; family Eresidae; genus Stegodyphus; species Stegodyphus mimosarum. Next base: position 97,044 of record KK114834.1, read on the forward strand.
TGTGGGACATGTTTAGCCGACGAGCTGCAGGCCGTCAACCTCCTCCTACATGTCTACCGGAACTTCGGAGAGCATTGCTTTTTGAGTGGTGTAATATCCCCCAAGATCAGATCGATAATTTGATACTCAGCATGCCTAGGCGTTGTACGGACTGTATTGCATCGTCTGGGAGACATACAATCTATTAACAATCATGCCAACCATGTAATATTGGTTTTTTGTAAATAGGTTTTTTTGTAATTTTTGAGAAAAAATCGCTAATTTTTTTAATAATATCAAACATATAGCATCTTTTTTTGCTCTTTACCTTTTGTTTAATAAATAAGCTTTACAAATAAGTCAAATTTGTTTTGCTTTTAACTCTTCCTTTGCCTGATTTTGCATTATCCTTAATTTATGGACATGAGTGTATATCAAGCCGAACCGCAGAACGCAAACCATAAAATGTAACTATGCTTTGCACAAAATAAGCATAGCCAGCGATAATTTGTGTATTTGCTTCGTAAAGTAAGCATTCTTGTTTTAGAGATCTTATTTACAGCTTTATAGCTGGTTATATATGTCTGTCTATAAAATGTTAATTTTTTGTTTAATTTGTGAAACCCTGCAAATTGATATTTGATGTCTGTTGTCTAACATTTTGTCATTGCAGGTGCTGAGAGTTTGCCAGTAAATGTCACACTCAGCCTATATATAATACAAATCCGTTCGTTTGATGAAGTTGAAATGGTTAGTATGCATGTTTTTTTTATTTTCAGCATCTAAAATTTCTTTATGAACAGGAATTTTGTTGTTCTTTGAAAGATAATTATGAAAATGGACAAATGAAAGATGAGCAGTAAAACTTAGTAATAGACAGATTTTCAGACCATGAAATTCTGAATTGGTGGTGCAGAACTGAAACATTTTTACGAGAAGCTAATTTCTCACTAATTCAAAAGGATACCTTCAAATATATTATTCTTATTTTTGTATCAGGAATATATCTGGAACTGTTACGGATAAGCTTACATTCAAATTTATTTATTTCAAATTTAGTTAAAAAATAAATTAATAGAAAGAAATAAAATGGGAAGAAAAAGGAAGAACTATCAAGAAAGTCTCAGACAGTCCTAAAGAATCTACCAACAATTTGGTAGATAAAAATTATTGGATGAATAAAGGTCTAAAAGAGAAAACTCAAAAACCAAACATAAAACGGAGAGAAAAATTTACATGCTTCTAAGCAAAAACATGGAAACTTTCAAATAATTGTCTCATTTGTTAGAAATTTTATAATATAGAATAAGTTAACTTACAAGTTACTTAGAATGAAAAGAGAATGAAACCTGAGAGTACTTAGGCATTAAAATCGTTTTTCTTTAAAGATTGTTGAGTCTTTCATCAGAAATTTTTATTTGGGAGCTTCATTAAAATTTCAGAAGATGCCTGATGTTCGAATAAGTTTTTGTTCTCTTATCAAAGGCGTGCTATCCTTTAGTTGCTTTTAGATTTCATGAGGAAGCTCTAAAAAAATTCTAATATCTATTACTGTATTACTTAGATCTGTATTACTTAGATATAGAATTGTGATATTCTTAAACAAAAACCATAAAAAGATATTTTCATTAGCTATTGCATAAAAATGCATTACAGTTTTAGTGAAGTTTGAGGAAAGGAATACTTAAGGAGTGTTTATGCTTTTGGTACAGTTGACTTTCATTTAGGAAACATGTCGAAAAATTTGTTGCATATAGCTCAAAATTTGTCACATGTAGTTGCTGAAGAAAGTGGATTGCGTCTCAGCGTTAAAATAAACTTACACTTATAAAACTTAATATTAACTTTTATATTTTATCATTATCGTCATGAAAGTGTCATAAATTTTGCACTTGGAATAGTTAATTAATGCCTAATCAATATTTTTATGCAATTTGCTTACTTTTTCTTATAGAAAATACCTTAACATGCAAAGGTTCTGCCAAAGAATGCTCAGAATATAAAAGAGAATACTAAACGAGGTGCCTTCTAATTAATGAAACGTAGTTTCTCTTTAATGGGTTAACAACATTATCGCAAACTTGCCAAAACTTTCGCGCTTGGAATAATTAATAAAAGTCAAGCCTTTTTTGGTGTGATTTATTCACGTCTCTTTATAGAAGAATGCTTAATATGTGTAATATAAATACTTTTCAATAATCTAGTCATTTTAATAGAATTATGAAAATCGTAACATGTAATAGTACAATATTTTCAAAACTGTTCTGATTTCAGGATTTCAAAATGGATATTGTGCTTAGAAAACAATGGAGAGATGACCGGTTGATCTTCCCTGAAAACATAGCAGGTGGTCGGTCTAAAATTGTACTTGACCCAACGTGGAGAAAGGAAATATGGACACCAGATGTGTGGTTCAAAAATGCTCTTGATACAAGATTACAGCAATGGGTTATGCCCAGTATATTTTACTGGCTTGAAAATAATAAAACTGTGCATTTCTCTGGAAGGTAAACGCATGCCTATCATCTTCTTTTGAAATGCACTTCTTTTCTTAAAAACAGAGCACCTCAAAGAAACCCAGCTACAGCTTCTATTCCTTTAAGACATGAAAAGCGGACAGTAGAATAATGACTGGCATTTCATAATCATTGGTCCGTAAATCCGAAGCTGTCAAATGAGAATTCAAAATGTAGCCATAGGTAGGATAAATATGACTATACCTCTAGTGGGCCGCTTAAAAAGTAATCAGCCAATTATCATCATAGCCTTACAGATAGATATAAATATACTTTTTTAATCATTCATAAATTCTTATTTATTCATATATTTATTATTATACTCGTGCGTAAATTCACGTTAGTTTATAGAGCGAGCAGGTATTTATCAAAGCAGGAGAGATCAGCAATTCACTCTTCGGGTTCTGAACGCCGGATCTTCGATTATCAACCAGATGGGATACTAATTACACTAAGAGGGCACGCGCTAAGGAAGCAAAGAATTACTTATATTTTCCCCATTTAAATTGCGGCTGGTCAGGGAGGTGACAAATTATTGCCCACCATATTATAATCGGGCTCTACTCTAGAGCCATTATTTATTTTTCGAAGCCGGAAACAGTAAAAATCAGAGATGCCCTCGCTGGAATTTTAACTCCGCGCCCCCATTGTCAATTAAATATGCTACCAATGACAACGTGAAAGGAGGAAGGAGAAAATTCCTTTAAAATTTTCAAATTTATGCGAAATTTAAAAATGTTTAAAATCTTTATGTTCCAGTAGTGGGCATATTAAATTCCTTATATACCTGTAGGAGACTCACCTGAAATTATCCAGTCAAATATCTAAGATTTGAAAAACTATTTGTCGTAGGGTAATGACTTGTGTAATACTAACTAAAGTAGCATGTCAACGATAGTTGCGTACGGCAGTCGACTACCCCTAATTGTTTTTTCCCACTTCATTTCATTTTAGCGTGTTAAGCTTCGTGAAAAGTGTAAAAATAAAGGCTGACTCGAACTGCTTAGTGCTATTTAGTACTTTCCCAATTCATCCTTAACTGAAAATAGCCGAATTTCTAAATTCCAACTGAAACTACTTTTGTCACTTGGAAACTTGTATTGTTTAGACCAGGTGGCATTTACTTCATTGGCACAACCTTGTAGGGTCCTGATTTGTGTAGGATTAAGTTTAAAGGTCTTGAAAACCTACAAGACTGCCAAGCAAGCTATTGCTTCCCCTGTAAAAATATGACAAAGTCTTCTGAAGGTTTTAAATAAATCCTTTTTTTTTAATTAAGTTAGAACTTAACAGAAGATGCAACTTGTACGTACAATCAATGCCATTTGCGAGTATTAAAATTACAGAAAACTTATTTTACAATTTTAAATGGATTTATAGTCTGAGGCTACATAGTTTGGTCTAATTTAGCATGGCTCAAACCTTAAATAGTTAATGTCGTAATACTAATGTAATAGAGTTGGCGCAGGAAATAAAGCTGCAAGCTTCACTGCCAAAAGCTCTCTGTCTAAAACATAAATTAAATAATGAATAAATTTATGTTTAATTTATGACTTTGAATAGCCTTAACTCATTTGTATCCTGGTGAGAGCTAATAAAAAGGAGAAGTAATAGTACGGCTTTAAATCATAAAAATGGGTTAATTAACATAAAGTTAAAAGTTGGATTGTGCCATATATAATCTTCAATAAAAGTGCTAAAATATATGCAAATTAATATAACATTGAATTAGTTACATAGCAAAGTTTTTTGTACAAAAATTTTCAGAATTGAGGGAGCTAAATCTTAATTTATTTTTAACTTTTCTTTTACAGCTATTTATTTGAAAAAAGTAGATGTTGATTAGCGATCCTTTCCTTCCAGTTCTAGTTGCGGTCCAACTGCAGCAATGTCTGAAATAGTAGTTGCATAGAAAAAAAATCTCTTTTCACTGCAGCAAAGTCATTACTTTTTTATTTTAGTCTTTGAATGTGCGTTATATTATGTTCTTTATGTTGAGTCATACGTTGTATTTTTGTACGTTTCATGACTTCCGTAAGACAAGTATTAATTATTCCTTCTATGCTTCAAACTTTAGAATAGCTTTATTTGCCAAGTGTAACAGATCGTCTCATTTCTCCCGCCTTCTTAGCATGCCTTCGTGGTGTAATGGTCAACTCACCCATCGCGTATTCGAAAGGTTTGAAGTTCGAGTCTTGGCGAGGGCATTGCTCATTTTTTACGTCTCTTGCTTCAAAAGAGCTCCTAATGTCTCTCCAGTGACTCCCAAACTAAAAAAGGTGGTGGATTATGATTCTCCAGTACCAGGACTTGGCAAGTGGGTCCTTTAATCCCCAGTCGTCCTTTAAAAAGGGGGAGTATATAACGGTTTCTAAAATAAGAAATTTAAAAGTCGAGCATGAGGAAAGAAGAAAATATTGTATTAATATACCTGCAATAGGTCAACGTCTCTGTTTGGAAGTGGAACATATTCCCCTTTCGTTCAGCGTGCCAGAACAGGAATGCATGCCAAGCTGAAGTAGTCATGGAATCCGGGCTGTAATAGCAGCGGTCCGGGCTATAATGGCAGTTGTTCTGATTTTCTAGCAAGTTGAAAAGATGTAGAAAGTATCCCTTCTTCAATTCGCTTAGCCTCAAACGTCCCGGAAGCTTGAACAATGACGTCGGTAAAAAGTTTAATGAGTTTTTGATCTGAATGTTAAGACTAGGGCGTCTTAAACATATGATCATAGACCCATTACGAATGACATCCGGCTCTGTACGTTGCTCTAGGAACATTGCCTCACAAGCTGCTTGTCAGACCTATAGTAAAAACATTATTAACAATATTGGGGGAAATGGCACAGTCATATAAAATGAGAGTTCAATAAACCACGCAAACTATATCTCTATATTTTTAGCTTGCACCTTCGTATTATGTGCCCCTTGTGCTGCTATGTAAAAAGCCAGGATAGAAATCCACCATTTCTGTGCCTTCCACATATTGAATCCGTGCAAAATTCACTAAATGCTCCCCCGAAGACTGGTCCTTTTCAAAGATAAAAGAAAGATGAAATTTTCATCGGGCTTCTTCGTGGCAACACGTCGTTAGTAACTGTGGTCCTCAGCAGCCACGACGAATCAGCCACAAGAAGAACACTTCATGGTGCTGCACCTAATCATGTTTCTAGGACAATCTCGCCTTGGA
>KK114834.1:102750-145556 GCA_000611955.2 Stegodyphus mimosarum
ATACATCTAAAATGAATTTTTTTAAATGTATTCACACAAAACTGTTTTTATTTAAACACCATAATAATGCTTGCCTCAAAAAACTACAAATGTAAGCTAAAACAGAGTAACTACTTATGTTGATTCAAATTTGCGTTTAGAGGACAAAAGTTTGATTAAGTAAACCGAGTCAAAAAAAGGGGGGCAGTTCTACATCTTCCGTACTACTGGACCGATTATCAAAATTCAACTTGCGTTTCTCATATCTCGAAAGCGAGACTTAGGATATATATATATCAGATTTATATATAATACTGTTCTAACGTAGATATTTTGACGCAAAAAGGAACGTTTTTCAAATGGATACCAATATTTTTATACATTTCGATCGTATACCTTAAATTATGCCGAAGTTTAGTAAAAATAAAAGAAGTAGTTTTTCAAAAATTAAGTCTCAAAATTTTAGCTCCTGAGTGTTAATTAAATTTGGAATATATTTATTAATTTCCCTTTTCTAAACTCGCTTGATTCCTTCTCTTAAAATTTTGGTCCAATACAAGCAAAATTCCCGCATTATTTACGATTTATTTTTAAAATTTGAATTTTTAAATAAACTTTATAATTTTTTCGAAAAATATTTTGAATTATAACCTGTAAACTTTCTGCCGTCATCTTAAAGTAGATGCATTTCTAGTCATACCTGCAAAAAATTGGATATTTTTTATTAAAAATTTCCCAAGAAATACATGAATTTATATACTGGCGCGTTTTTGAAGTATAACGTATATGTTATAAGCCATAATAACGCCAAATTAGGTTTACGCACTTTGTCATAATCTTCAATGAATTACAGCAGTATTTTGAACCTTAAATTCCAAATAAACTTTCACTGAGGATTATTCATTGGAGAGTTTCTTTATTTTCATTTTTATTAATAATGCCTAATAAATATACCGGAGCCATCGAGAATCCGATATCCAGTTCGATTTTAGATTTCGACTGTAGCACTTTCATTGTCGCAACCAAAATCTTTTCGACTGTCACAATTAAAACAGCCGATGGGCTTTTCTATATAGTATATCCTCTAGTATTTAGCGAATTTCAGATGGTCTCCGACTCATCTGGGATGTATGACTTCTCGCTCCTTCGTCCCTTTTTATTTTAAGTTTTCCTTGTCCCCCTTTCTGTCGCACTAACATTTTTACTTCCGGAACTTCTCTCCTTTACTTCACCGTTTTGATTACTTTGTAGAGACATTAGGTTATTTCGTAGCAAGAGAGATGAAAAATAGGCATTGCCTTCGCCGGGAATCGAACCACGGACCTCTGAAATACCGGCTCAGTGTGCTGACCATTACACCACGAAGGCACGCTGAGAATGTGGGAGATATACCTTATATACTCCCCTTTTTTAAAGGGCAACTAGGGTTTTAGGGGACCTAGTCGCCAAATCCTGGGTGTGGAGAGTCATCATCCACAACCCTTATAGTTCGGGCGCCAGTGTAGAGACATTAGGTTATTTAGATGTAAGAGAGCATGAAAAATATGCAATTCCTTCGCCGGGAATCGAACCACGGACCTCTCGGTTACGCGTCGAGCATGCAGACCACTACACCACGAAGGCATGAGAATAAGGCGGGAGAAATACCTTATAACTTTCGCTCTTCCCTTAGTTCAGATCAAATCGTTTCCCATGCTAGTGAGCTTGATAGCCGATATTCCACCCATATCTGCCACGCGCTTGCCAATACTCTACTTTCATTCTTCTGCTTTCATATTTACACGTCAACTGATACAACTCATTCAATAACTGAATGTTTCTGAATTCTAGAAAGTCTTGTATAATAATAAGTGTGGGTAAGATAATAAGTATGGGACGATTATTCCCAATATTTTATTTTATTGATCATTGCAAAGCTAAAATTCATAGAGCTGTATTTTATTTACTTACTTCCTCACTATTTAACTAATAACTGCTATACAACGTAGGTTTTAGGTTGGCCCTGTTCTTTACCGGCAAAATGCTTTTAGCACGACTTCCTTAAACGTCTTGTGCGTACAACTCGATGCAGGACGTAACACAACTAACTACTTAAGGATATACTTATCCAAATTTAACTCCAGCCTTTTTAAAACCTCTAACTATTGTTAATTTATAAATTTTCAGCACTACATACTGCATGAAATGCGTCTTTATCAAACATGCAAAATTTCAGCACAGCATACTGCTTGGAATGTGTCTTTTATCTGTTTCAAACATGCAATATTGGCACTGTTATATCAAAAATTTCGTTTCGTATCAGAGTTTTCCTAAATGCATCACTACTTTGTTTGGGATCAAAAATTGCCGGAACCAGCGCACGCCTTTCGAATATTGCGGGTTATCAAACCTTTGTGGCGGCGTTAGTATGTTCACACGACTAACTACATCAAAAATTTAGCCTTTAGGCAACACAAAATTTTACCTCGGACAACTTCCCCCTAATCTCTTTTGAATGACAAGAACCCTCCAAAAATCCTAATATTCCCTAAAAATGACAAAGGAGCTAAAATAACAGAGACTCTGAATAGACTAATCCCACTGCGAAACCTAAAAGTAAAAATCAAACTAATAACAAAATTAAAAAGGGTTGGAATAGCGGTAATAAAGCTCAAAAGAAAACATCGAACGCATATCTAGTGCCATTAACAAGAATGAAATTACAAAAGATATCATTGTAACCAAAATCCCCCAAAGACGTACCCCAAAAATAATTATTAACCCAATCGCAGATTCCCTCTCTCCAGAAGAAGTTTCAAAAAGGCTTGCCTACCATCTCAATAGCAACAAGCGCGACCTGCATCCAATATTCAAGCTGAAAGACCGAATACCATGTTATGTCCACTGGGTTTCAAAATGTTCCTTACCAGCGTTCAAAACTGCAAAGCATACCAAACAACTTACAGTAGACTGGCAGTCTATATATATCAAGAAATATCTAGGTATTAAACACTGTTTTAATTGCCAAGAATTTGGCCACTCTCAGGACCAGTGTAAATTTAGTAATTATTGCTCACTTTGTGGATGCAAGCATCGTTCAGCGTCATGTACAAAAGAAGTAACAAGATGTATCAATTGTACAATAAGCAATAATATAAACAGAACACAGTTCGACAGCAACTATAACGCATATTCCTCTAAATGCCCCGTATATCAACATGAAGGATCTAAAATAAGAAATAGGACTAAATATGATGAAAATGAGTAGAAAACAAGTACTGAGCGTCAATACCAAAAGTAAAGAGCTAAGCAACATTAGTATTATCCAGATCAACCTGCAAAGGGCCAAATCTGCAGCAGCAATCCTCACCCAGTTTGTTTCCGAAAATAACATAGACTTAGTTCTTATGCAAGAACCTTATTGCATAGGTAGCACTATTAGTGCCTTGCCCAACAACTGGAATATCTTTCAATTTGCTACAAAAGACAAAACATCTTCCAGAGCAGCTATAGCCTGCACAAACAAGACACTCAGCCCACTGCTCTTACACTCCATCAGAGATATAGTCTCAATCCCAATTAATAACCAGCAAGAGCAATTTATTATCAAGTCTTTCTACTCATCACCCAAAGAATAACTTGACTATAATTTAAATCTCCTAGAGCAATTCATCAACAAATTCCCGAAGTCTCCCCACATAATAGGAGGCGACTTTAATTCACACACAAGGCAACAAGGCACACGCACAAGAAGGCAAAAGAGCCTTTAGATTTATCCCAAGCATCTAAAAGAAGGATAATAGCATTAACCTTTACATAAATTGGTACATTACTGGACATGGCCCCTTCGCTACATATTTCTATGAAAGAAACATCTCTGAAAGTGGCACATGTGTATGTGAAGATAGTGGCGATTCAGAGCACTATATTTTTTATTGTCCCTTAACAGAGGAACTGCATCTTAAAAAACCAACTCAGAATTAGGATCCGTTTTTGAGATATGCAGCAGCAAATAAGCACCATCGAATAAAAATACAAAAAATAATCGAGTTCTTAGCAGCAAAAGGACAAGAGTTATGCGCTCCCATGTAACACAATCCCTCCCAGTTCTTCCCACAACTAGTTATACTATAACTAGCGAAATGGTACACAGAAATTTCTATGTAATAATTAAGTACTTGTTCTATCATAGCACTACAGCATGCATATTCATAACAGTGATATCTTAAATAAAATTAAATTGGTAGAATATTTATAATATGGACTTTGGGAAACCATGAGATTGCAACAAAATAGAACTCTATGTAATGTGCTATATTTAATATGCTATAAGTAATATGCTATATTTAATATGCTATATGTAATATGCTTTATATAATATGCTATATGTGAAAGAAATCCTTGCAAGAAATGTAAGCATCACTGAGCTGACTGTAAGAACTGCAGAACTGCAAACCGCATAATACTGAATCAAAGAAACTCAGGAAAACAATCGTAACCCATATATTTTAACAATATGCAACAAATTTGTAACTACCATGTAAAATCAGCTGTATCACCATGTTGAAGTAATATTCATGTACCACCATGCATAATGTAACTTTTCATAGATAAAAAATGTATAAACGATGCACTCGTGATACGCAGACGAGCCCCCAATGCACTGCTGACAGTGGTAGGGCCCGCGGGGCAACGTGAGGCAGGCACCTTCTGCTCCGAGCTAGGCTTTTCGGGAAAGTTAGTAGGAAGAGACAACACCTGGATCACCTGTTGGCAAATATCTGGTGCCCCTCTACTTTTACCTATACCTATACCTAATTACTTAACCTTCAAGCTGGCGTCACTACAATAATTTATAAGGTATTTCTCCAGTCCTTTTTCGCATTCCTTAGTGGTATAGTGGTGAGCACGCTCGACGCGTAACCTAGAGGTCCGTGGTTCGATTCCTGGGGAAGGCGTTGCTCGTTTTTCATCTCTCCTGCTTTAAAAAATATCTAATGTCTCTATAAATTTTTGGGATGGCTTACTAGCTAATTATAGTACCTCTATCAACATTCAGCCTCAAACGTTAAGGTTTACTGTGATAACAAGTTTTCCCTGTTTGGTAAACGTGACTGTAGAAATAAGAAATATATAAAATATTAACTTAATTTTTTCACCGCTAGTAAACTAAATAATACAACACAAATTACTAATAATACAACACATACAGCTACTGAGATACTGGCTGGAACGCACGACATTTTAACTGGCTACGACACCTGTGCTTCTGTTCGAAGCTACAAATACCAGTTGGGCTAGACAATCTAACTTGTGTACTTCACACTTACCACAAGTGTGTCCGGCATTCAGTTTTAATCTAACAACGAGATCCGCTAGTCAAGGCAGACAGCAGTGGCAAGATGAGTCTTTAGTACATGTCATGCTGGTTACACTGTCATTTTAAACTAGGCTGCTTGCCATAAAATCTGCATAAATCTTTGGACTGAGTGAGAACGTATTGAAACGAGGTCTGAAGGAAAGAGTCAAATCTTAACGCTTAGTTAAATGAAATGTCACACTCTAACGTAAGTTAATAAATTCTTTCTAAATACCTCAGCGAATTTTGCATATAAATGAGCGGAGCTTCTTGCATTTCACTGAAGTGTAATCAATAGTTTACCAACCAAACCCCATATCTACACTAAGCTGGCAGTAACGAAAATTTTGATTTTGTATTTAAAAAAATCCTCTCCTTCCCGATACTGAAATTATTTCCTTAAAATTCTGAACCATCTTTTAAGAAAGATTTTAAAATAATTATTTAAGGTCTGGAATCAATATTTAATTAAGTAAAAATTGTTGGGACCTTTTTTGAGCGCCCTGTATAATTAGTGCACACAATTTGTTAAATGAGTTGCATTCATAAACAAATAAAACATTTGCTTACTTTTGTCCTTAGAGTGACACTTGATTTGAGTTGTGATATGGACATGGAAAATTATCCTCATGATAGCCAGTTTTGTGGAGTTTCCATCATGTCTTGTGAGTAGGCATTTCCTTTCTATTCAAGTTAAGTTTCCCTATCATTTATTTCTTTTAGCTGTAAGTTAGTATACATATATACGTATACAGTCAAGCCTCGGTATAACGAACCCGGTTTGTGAAAACCCCAGGCTATAATGGACCAGACTTTTTGTCCCGTCTCCCGTCCAATTTCCTATACACTTAATATTATTTTGCGCTGTTATTACGAATTTTAAAAGGCTTGGAAAATCGGATAGAGTGAAATGTACGTATATCTTCCGTTGAAGCGTTTTTGAAATTTTTTCCAGGATTTTTGAAGTTTAAATGAAAAAAATTAATAGCTTTTAAAGTCATAAACGTTTAAGATGTTAAGAACCATATTCATTACATAAGGGTAAATACCTTTACGTAAATTTTCTTTTATCTTTACCCCAGAATTTTCTCTTTGATCTAAACAAAGAATTGAATCTTTGCTTTACAGTCATTAGTAAAACTTTCCTGCAATCTGCGTCACGCCAGTAGAAAATTACATATTATTTTTGTAGTCGGAAAAGTAAATTTTTCAATATTTTTTGCTATTTTTAACTTTTATTGTTTCTATGAGTAAAATAATAATTCGTTGTTATTCGAAGGAACAATCAGAACATTGATATTTGTTCTAAAGTATTTTATCGTGTAAAATTATTAGCGTGTAGTGAAATTAGAAAAGAACAAGAGAAAATTTAATAGCAGCGAGTAATTGTAATTAAATAATAAAATGATTTTTGATTAGGTTTATTATTCACTTCTTTTAATAAATGTAGCAATGTTTACTCTATTTATTTTTAACTTATTTTTTAAATTTTCAAGACACAATTTTTTTACGCTTTTGTGATATAATCCATTCTTTTTATCGGTTCGGATATAGCGAACCACCGCGTACTTCCAATCAAACTTTCAGTCAATTAAAGTTTATTATGGTAGGGGGTTTTCATTATATAAAAAATTCGTTTGAAAAATGTGTTCATTGCATGTCTTTTACATTAGAAAATAGCAATCAATTGTATATATTGATATAATATTGCATTAACTGATTGATAATCATCGTCTAAGAAATGTAATCGCTAATACCATGCATTTTAAAAAGGACCTTCTCATATCTTACTTAAATTTGTTTCTCTTTGTTTTCTAATATAGTCATTTTATGTAAAATACGACCTGAATGCATAATAAAATGCTTACTCTGTTATAACTTCCGTTACAAATTTGTGATTTTTTCCCATTAAAGTGATGAATCCGTCAGTTGATCTTGTGTTGAACTGGGATCCTCAGGAAGCCGTGCGAATTAGTCGTATTTTGACTCTTCCTCAGTTTGAGTTTGGCGACGCATCACTTGGCAATTGTGATACGCCTATGTATGGAGGTAATTTGCTTAGATTTTATTTTGCTTAAGTGGAAATAATTTGTAGCAGTTAAATTTAGTTTAAAAATTAAGTTAAGTTTAATTTTCTAGGGCGTGACATTTAATCACTGCAGATTTAAAAAGTAATTGCATTAAGTATTAACTACGAGAGTATGATTAAGGGTAATGTAATTGATATTAAAGGCTAAGAGTTTTATTTTGGTGATTACATTCTTTCTTCGTTTGTTATGCAAGTTCAACTTCAGAGTCAGCGCTACCTGAATTCCTGGATTTCATAGCCTTGAAACATGAAAAGTAACAGCAGTCGAAAACTTTTATCCAATTAGTACACAGAGAAGCTCCTAATAGCTTTTTAATGTTGTGTAGTCAAATTGAATTAATCCAAATTAATGAAACCATTAAAATCTTATTCCAAAATTCAGCTGCATGTTTATTACGTACTTTAGTTAGAGATGTTAGTAATTTACTTCTTTTATTGATTTTATTGTGGGAAAGTTCGAAAGGCAGATTTTCGGTTTGTAATTGGTTTAACTCTGTCTGAGAGACAAATGCGTATTAGGTAAAATTCTGAGTATTATTGCAATTTAAAAATACTAATTTTGCATTTACTTACTTCATATTTATATCCATTATACAGTAAAATTTTGCTTCTCTGATGATATTATTTGTTAATTTAAGTCTGAAGAATTATATGGAAATAAGTATATTTTTTCATCAAAATAGGCAAAATTCTTTGCTAGTTTCAAAAGCTACTTTTTCAACGTTGCTAAGCACAGGATGACCGCTTTGGGCGCTTTGATCTGGTTTTCACATTCTGTTTCTGAGGGGTTGTTTGCATGGGAAAAGGGGCTACTGTTTTTTTCGGTTTGAAAAAGGGTTGAACTGAAGACGTGAAAAAGGTAGACATTTTATTATTTTTTTGGGGTGTGTGAATCCAAAGTTTTCTCTCTAATTTTGGGGCTTTTTCAGGAATATGGTGTCACCTCGCTTTAAAACTGGATGCGCGTCAGCGAGAACTCCCTATTTGAAAAAATCCTAGTAAATAGGATCCACAGTTTTTTACAATCAAATAATATCTCAGAAGTCATCAGTTTGAGTTTCGCCACGGTTACGCAGCAACACAACAAATCACAAGGATTGTTGAACTTATAGGAACGAGCTTCAATAAAAAGGAAACAGTGGCAGGGCTTTTCCTAGATGTCGGAAAAGCGTGTGGCATGAAGGTCTACCTGTCAAACTCATCAGTTTAAATTTTCCACCAGGACTCATCTTAATTATTGCAGATTACCTTCATGAACGCACATTCGAAGTTAAAAATCAAAAATCATCTTTCTAGCTCCATGGTTCCAGGAATGGAAGATTAAAATCAACACATATAAATCATCAGTAGTAATTTGTAACAAGCAGATACTCAAAGGAAACTTCGAAGACATCAAAATTAATAATATTGTCATCGACAAAGAGCCTTACAGTAAATATTTAGGAATTTTCTTAGACAAACGCTTCAACTTTAAGCACCACATAACCTCAGTAAGAAACAAAGCTCAGAAAGCTTTTATGGCATTATATGCCCTTTTAGGCAGAAAATAAAAATTAAATCTATCTATAAAACGAATTCTTTATCCCCAGGTCATTAGGCCTATTATGTTATATGCAGTCCCTGCCCGGACAGCAGCAGCCAGAATGAATCGTCTAAAATTACAATAGTTACAAAATAAACATCTAGCAAACTCACGTTGGTTGTATTCTATTTTACTTTAAGTGTTTTTATAGTAAATAAACTATGTGGTTTATTTAAACTAATGAGTTAGTTTTATTATTTTGTTCATTGCCACCTACACTACTGACCAGGGTTATTTTCTCGACTTTTATTACACAGTGCAAATATTTGTTTAATGCACTTGTTTGTCTAAGTTACTTAATCTAGGTTTTCTTTTGTTGTCTATGTTAATAAAATTCTTTGATTTAAAAACGGGCATACCATTAGACAATAAAAACCTAGGTGAAAACTGGGATAGTACAATTTTGGTTACTGAGAATACAAATCTACTTAGGAGGTACAAAACTTATTTTATACGAATTAAAGTAAGTGTTGCAATTAGGAAAAAAATTCGTTTGTCATAGTTCAAAGTAAATATCCATTTTGACAGCTCTCGATGCCGTTTTAGCTTCACGTCTGTACCTACGAATAGAATAAAGGACTCTTTTTTCCAAAATGGATTGTAAAATTGATTTAGAATGGATATTTTTCCTTGACTTCTGTACGTATGCGTACGTATGTTCTGTACGTATGTATCTAGTATAACTCAAAAACGATTAGCCGTAGAATGTTCAAATTTTTTAGACGGGATTGCTATAACATCTAGTACAGCACCTCAATTTTTTATTGCAATCCGCAGTAACAAACATATATATATATAAATATACCCACCCCCTTACCCGGCTTAATAGTCTTTATCGGGCCTTTGTTTCGCAGTCGTTGGTACATTTCGCAGCCATATACTGCAATTACGGAAGTCTTTTAAATGAGGAAAATACTCATGGCTTGACAATGTCAAATAAAAAAAATGATTTTGGACAAATAACAGCTAACTTTGTAGCGACGTTAGGTTATTTCAAAGCAAGAAACATGAAAAATGAGCAACGTCTTCGCCGGGAATCGAACCACGGACCTCTCACTTACGCGTCGAGCGTGCTGACCACTACACCACGAAGGCATGCGAAGAAGGTGGGGGAAATAACTTATATATTTCCTCTTTTAAAGGGCGATTGGGGTTTTGAGGAACCAATCGCCAAGTCCCGGTGGTGGATAATCATCATCCACCATCTGTCCCTGTTCGAGCGCCGGTGTAGAGTAATTAGGCATTTTTTGCTGTCAGGAAGTTGAAGAAATGAGCAACGCCTTCGCCGGGAATTGAACCACTGACCTCTCAGTTACGCGTCGAGCGTGCTGACCACTACACCACGAAGGCATGCGAAGAAGGTGGGAGAAATAACGTATAACTTTAAAAACTAATTTTTAATACGGCCTCCCGGTCATTATACTTATATCTGGAAAAATTTTGTATTCATTATGGAAAATAAAGTACAATAAATTTGACAACGATGTCCGATGTTGACAACAAGGATTCGAGGTACGATAAAAATTGATCGAGATATTTAATTTCAAAATTTGCATTTTTGTATGACATTTTCGGCCTGCCTTCAGGGATCGGTTAATTAAGTTAGAATTAATTCGAAGAAATATGTTTAAATGAATTGCGGTTAAAAAAATGTGAATAATTTAATAAGCCGCAGAAGGTAGCTATGGGCTGTCCACATCAGATTTCTTTTTTAAGCACGGTGTTCATATACGTCTATTTATGTAAATACAGCAAAGCGCTCAAAGGATATCTGCCTAAAGAAAGGAAGGCCTTCATAGAAGATTTTATAAGAAAAACTGACTGGTGATCACTTGTATATTTTGAAATTTTGGTGCATTCGAAAGATCAAGAATATCTTTTAATGTATTACAGACTCGGCCTTTGATATAGGCTGATCAATGGCCAGGTCTTTAACACCACTTAGCATTTCCGGGACATTGGCCGAGTGAATAAAACAAACCCAGCCAGAGACGAATATTCTGCTTCTTGGGATCTCTTCCATCTTGGGATCCTTCTTGGGAATGGATTAAACGTTCTGCCACGTTAGATTCTAGCACTACGCATCCAATCCACCCTCAGAACAGGTCCAGGGGTTCAGCCCCTTTTCTCGCAACTTGCAGAGGATTGACACCAGTCGCCATACAGCGACCCTGTTTGTCTATTTACTACCTGGCAGTAGCTCGGGCTGCCTTTCACAGAGGGCCATTCCCCAGCAAACTCGGGGCGCCACTCCCGGGCTGCTAGAACGAACTGCTCTAAGACTTGCCAGACCCACAGACAGACCAATTAATGACCTTTTCGGGCCTTCAGAACCATTAGGCTCATAATTTGCATACGCCGTGGCCAAGAGTGCCTGGGTACAGATCCTAACCAGCAGCTTCGTAGGACGTTATCCACGTCGACCCCAGGGTGTCCTAGGGGTTTACCTATTTACCTTCTTAGGTAAAGGACTATTCCCGTAATGTTTCCATGATTTTTCCCAGGAGTAACGTGAATATGAGTCAGTTTTCCTAAGAAATATTTCCTTGACAGCATCATTTTATTAAGCAGAGAGTTTTACCATAATTAATTAAAGTTTTAGTTCTTAACATACGTTGATGATTCTTGGAAACATTCACGAAGATCACTATTTGTTCCTGCTAATTACCTCGTCATAGAAATTCTTAAAATTCTGGTTGGTACCATTCCAAACTTCTGAATCTTTATTTTGGAATATTATATTTAGTCTTTTCTAACCTTTCGCAAATTACCAATTATTAGAGTCCGTGTTGATAAGACAGACAACAGACAAAGAAAAAATAAAATGATTTACACTCTGAAAGCTTCAGATTACATTTTAATACCAAAGAGAAACTTTTCATTAAAATGAAAATTGTTAAGATCTGACGGGCCAATAAATTTTGTTTCTCTTCCAAACAAAGCATAGTAACGGTTACAGAGAAGATAAGTAAGTCGTTGGTCGTGACTTACCCTTTATAATGAACCCTCAACTTCTTCGGTTATAGTGAACCAAAAACTTAAAAAACTGAAAAAAGGGCATAAATTATAAGTTATTTCAAAAGAAACCTTGTTATAGAATCCCGAACAAACGGTACTGGAACTCGTGTTGAGAACAATGTTGTAGTTTACTCTGCTTTCATTCAATGCACTGAAGGACGGATGAAGTTTTTCAGATACAAGTTTTTTAAACAAAAAAGTCCCTCTCTATACTAACTTCTACTAGACGTTCAATGTTGTGCTTCCTTCGTTACACCTCATTATGTGCTACATGTTATCCCACGTCTCATTAGTTTCTGGAATTCATGAATGAACTGACTCTCAAGCTTTTCTTTTTGTTTGAGTACGTCTGTTCTTTGAATGTGTTCCTTCTTTTATGTTAGCCGACAGCGCTTCCAGTGCGTCATCCTTATCTGAGAGCTAATTATGTTCTTTGGCTATGCTGTCGTTCTACCACGTGCCTGGCAACTGTTAACACCATCCGAGACGCAACTCGCTCAAGGGAGTAAAGTCAACACTGGAAGTGAATTACAGAGATCTTAAAGGAGAACTAATTACCTCGGTTTAACAGACTACTTGTCAGCGCTCTGGCAGTTTACGTTCTGAAGGAATAAAAGAAATTTCTTTAGAAAAGTGTTTAAATACAAATGCGCTTTTAGATTTTTGGAAACTGGGTTTTAGAGATCTATTAATGCGAAAGAGTTAGAAGAAGCTACTGGATATATTGAAATCCTGTAATAAAATCTTTATTCAGAGAAAGAAGGGTAAAAATATTTCCCGGAAATGGGGTCTTAAATTACTTAACTGTTTAGCTCAGTAACAAAATCAAAACCGAATGGAAGGGAAACTGAGGTCGATTCTAAACTTTGCCGACTTAGGAGGAACTGACCACGTGCAGAATACATATTCACTTTGCACGCGGAAGAGGTCGCTAATTTGTCAGTACCTACTTCACTAATTTAGTTCTAATTACTGACATATCAAAGATATCAAAATGTTTTGTTTCAAAGACTATACGAAACTTTTTCACGATAATGAAAGTGATCTTTCGCATGCAGACATGTGTTGGAACTAAAGTAAATCAGCTATGAGTATTGTCTTAAAAAATTAGGTAAAATTCCGCATGCTTTGAATACAAATAACGTGTTGTAAAAGCGTGAGTTTTCTTATCCAGAAGACTAATCAAACAATATTTCAATGACTTACCTTTCAGAGATTTTTAGGGGTCTCACTGACCCATGCTGAAGACCAAATTGAGCAACTAGTTAAGTTACTGGACAAGAACTACGAGCTTCTGTATCTATAACGGTGACTAGACAAATGGAAGAAGAGACATAATGTTGCATTTGGGAAGATTAGCCGGAAAGCTATGTTTGTGATTACAGAAATGACATCTTAATTTGGTACTGAAAGCAAGCAACGATTTCTCGACTGATATTTTTATTGATTAATTTATTAACCAACTGGATAAAAGATTGAAGTTTAAAGGAGGAATGTAAGTTGGTAATAAAAAGAGAAAACCTATGCTAGCATGCTAACGTGTCAGGGTCAGAAATGCGATTACTGCTACTATTAAGAAAATCTGAAAATCTCGGAATTTTTCAAAACCATGGAGCGCTTCCCAAAGAGTTTTCAATGCAGCCATAAAGCACTGGTGCCATCCTTCATATTTTAAACATATCATCTTAGGTACCGAAAGCCGTGAATGAAAGAAAGAGAAATTTTACTTCTAGAAGACAGTTATCCCTCAGAATATAATATTGGAAACTTCAGCAACGTCAAGTTAGTGTTCTTGTTTGCGAATACGATTTCAGCCGCCCAACTCACAGGTGGGGATATGATTCGCAGCTTTGAAATCTACTAGAGTGATTGCATAGCTCCATTTAATTCAAACCTTTGAATCAGAGTAGAGCACATAAATAAATGTTCTGAATACTTTTCATTTTTCCGATAAAGAGTAGAGGGATATGCCACTGATCATTGTGCAGAATTCGTTCACGAAGGCTGATTTTGATTGGATGTATAGATATAGAAAAATAAGTTGGTGCATTTCTTAAGAACCTCTTCAGTATATCAGTGCGAATCCCATTAAAACTAAAGATTCATCGATGTTGACTGTGAAATTACAACAAATGAAACCTCATTTCATGAACGTATTCGAGTCAAAGAAAAAACGAGTATCATCAACAGAAGAAAACAAGGTTCAAGAAGACGAAGATGATAACGAATGTATACCAGCTAGGAAAAACACGTTGATTGATACCAGCACTTCCCTAAGGCTCATAGAATTCATTAAAAATGTAGAATCTAGAGTACAAAAAGTACATATCCTGGAAAGGGAATATATTTGTTAAAAGTGTTTCTTGAAAACAGCCAAGCGTATCAGAATATTTTTGTGCATTAAGGTAATATAAATTTAATTTTCATTATCTAATTTAAGAGATATGCATTAAGCAGGCATTATTTAGAAGATATTTATTTTATTTTGCTACTCGATGTTTCATTCAATTAAGGCTAAGAGAAACACTTTGGTTTTAGTGAATTTCGGATAGAAAGAACTGTATATTTGAGTTCACAGAATTTCACTATAAGTAGAATTATATAGATTGTGCAGTATTTAATGTTACCAATTCATTAAAAAGTATACCTTTATTGTTTAATTGAGTTACAGTCGTGAGATGTCGTTCCAGTAGCCGAATGTTAAGATAGTTGAATACTGGTAGTGCGATTTGGTTTCGAACCTAGGCAAACGGGAAGGCTACATTGCTAGTTTTCATGCTTTCAACCAAGCGCAGTATAAACATAAACTAGTTTCTATAGACAATAAATTTCCAATTTATCGCTCCTCTTAGGCAGGCAAACGACAAGATGCCGAGTAATTTTGATCGAGATTTATTTAATCTGTGAAATTAAAGATTTTGAGTATTTCTTTTAAGAAATGCAGAGTGTTACTGATAAAAATTGAATACTTGATTCAGTAATGAATATTACTTAAAATGAATTACTAATTAAAAACTGTACTTATGAACAGTAATACTCCGTTTCATAATGGAAGAACTTAAACACTTTATAGTTTATTTAAGAATGAATTTCACTAAGACTGCGAATAATTTAGATGGAATTTTGAAGTCATATACATTAGACATAGATACGATTGCAGCTCATTTTGCTCAACTTGATGATAAACGGGAAAAATAAGCAGTTTGGATTAACAGATAGAGTTTTTTTAATAGCAAAGATGCTAAATATTCAAAGGAAGAATTTTCTACTTTTATTTTTTTAATTAAAAACACACAGAATTCCCCACGTACTACAAACTATCACATGGACTTATATAGAAGTAAGTATGAAACACAATGCAAAATAATAAACAGTAAAGAAAAAATTTAAAACATTATAAGGTATTTCTCCTGCCTTCTTCGCATGCCTTCGTGGTGTAGTAGTCAGCACGCTCGACGCGTAACCAAGAGGTCCGTGGTTCGATTCCCGGCGAAGGCATTGCTCATTTTTCAATATTCCTGCTTCAAAAATACCTAATGTCTCTACAAGTGAAAATCTAACTAAAAGGGTGGTGGATGATAATTCTCCACCACCAGGGTTTGGCGACTGGGTCCTCAAATCCCCAGGCGCCCTTTAAAAGGGGGAGTATATAAGGTATTTCTCCTGCCTTCTTCGCATGCCTTCATGGTGTAGTGGGCAGCATGCTGGTCGCGTGTCCCGGTGAAGGCGTTGCTCATTTTTCATGACTCCTGCTATCAAAAAATACCTAATGTCTCTATGTCTCTACAACATAATTATGAAGGATTACAAAAATTGGCAAAAATAGTCAAAGGCACTTCTCTCTGAAATAAATTAATGAAAATCTGGAGACGGGTTAATATTAATATTTTTCCATGCCAGTTTCAAGATCTTTCTTCCACTGTCATATTTGGAACACAGAAGAAGCACATGTTGAACAGTTTCCTCACCAGTGACGCTGCGATCACAAAGAGTCTCTTACTCAAAATCTGCTCAAATAACTTTTAAAGTTTCTGTGGCCGGTAAGGAATTGGGTAATTTTTAATTTGTTAAAAAATGATCACATGACAATCCCATTTTGATGGAAGGGAAAAATCTCTTCTTTAAGTTCCCTTTACTATTTTGAACTAATGTGTTCTTCATTCCACGACTCCACAATACCATCATTCCTGATCTTCTTATGAGATTTAGGGATATTGACAAGAATGTCAGTTTCACTCTTGGTGACAGTCTTTGCAAGAAAATCTGCCCGTTTGTTTCCCAGTTACGCTCGTATGTCCACAAAAAAAATACAAAAGCAACCGAAATGTTTTTATTTTTTAGGTTTCTTAGTTGTCTTTGAATCTCGGCGATTATGAAGAAGAAATTATTTTAAATTAGATTAGAAGAAATTAGATTAGAAGAAGAAATGTATTTTAGGGTCTCCAAAGATGAAAGGGAAATCCGTATAAATGAGATAGTTTTGAAACAGCAGTATTTTGTTTACATTCATTTTTGGCAAAAGGTTCAGCTATAAAAATCGTGCATTCATCTCGAATTCTAAATTGAAAGTGCTCGATTTCGAGACCATTTCTGAAGACATAAAATGCGAAACCAATTTTTCCATCAATTTTATAGCCGTCAGTGTAACAAGTTACAGGGAAATTATCTGGGATTTTATTGCTAAATTGAATATAATTAATCTGAGGGATGAGGAAGAACAGGTGGAGGCAAAACACAATCATAACCAGAGACAGAAGAAGCACAGAGATTTTCCCTAACGGCAATGTTATGAAGAATGGCAATGTCGATTGGAAAAAAACCAGAAATTGAATAAATGGCCTCATAACTTAGGTACGATATTCACATATGACCCGCAAAAGTATCCGCCTATGAATGTGTCTTAGATATTTATAATTTATCTTCCTAAGCAACATACCCCAAACTTTAGAACCGTGCATTATGAAGGGTGCATTTCCTTGCTTATGGAAGAGGAGGAATATGAAAGAGAATTCGAGACCACTGAGTCATATCGTGATTAAGTAACATTTTTCAAAACGACAATAACCAGACTTAAACTCAGATAAAAAGAGGAGAATTTTATTTAGAGATAAAAATGAAGCTGTTAAAAGAGATTTCAAGTACCTAATGCAATGTACTCATCCTGGATCCAAATCTAAATATCTCGTAGAGAGTTTCCCCTACTATAATAAAGCTATCAAATATTTAAAAGACAGGTTTGGGAGAGATGATCTTTTAGTAGAATTCTATGTGGAAGAAATACTGTCTTTAGTAACGAAGAATAGTAGTAATTCTATGAATAAAATTTCTGTGTTCAAACTGTATGATAAAATAGAAACACATTTACGTCGTTAAAAAGTTCAAATATTTAGACAAAGAAATATGCTTGTTAAAGCTTCTTTACTAGAATATATTTTGAGAATTTCGAAGTATGAAAAAGAAACCTAACCTCTGCAGAGAAAAGTATTTCAGCGAGCAAATGAGAGCAATCGATGATATTTCTGAAGAAAGAACTTGAAGATGAAGACAGAATAGCAATAGTCAGACAAAGATTGAACGTAGAAAGTCTATCAGAAATGAAAGTATTTCCGAAACAAAAAGAGAGAGGGCGGTATGAAGTTCCAACAGCCAAGGCTCTTTTGAAGAATGAATCAATAAAAGTAAAATCTAATTAAAAAAGAAGGTTTTGTGTGTGTGTGCGTTTCATAGAATGTAAATCCACTTAAAGTATGTCATTAGATCAAAGAAAACCGATTTTGTTTACGAAAGTGATATGCTTTACTATGTAAAATGGTCTCCAGATCATCTAAAGTTTGCCGAAAAAAAGATTGTACAAAGTATTTTAACAAATATCATGTGTTATGTGTCCCACTGTAAGTGAGTGTAGTGAAACGGAAAATGATAAACACGACTAGAAGGTCGAAATTAAAGGACAAACTCTGATTAATCAAACTCCTACGTTATAAATACTTATATAGACTTTGGAGTTTCGAACATATGGAAGTAAAACATTCCGCTTTATTAGACACTTCGTCGAAATAGGCCTCAAAGATGGTATACTACCGAAGAATTTTGTCAGACATGGAGGAAGAACCAGAGAGTGAAGGAAAAATGGTGCATAACCATTTTGAAGGTATGGAATTATTTCGAGGGCATACATAATGCTGAATAATAATAAGTCATACAGAAGAACTTGTAAATGAAATTTTAAAGTTGACTAGAAGAAAGTATATGCTACAGTATAAGGTGTGACAAGAGAAATATGAAATAAACATCTTAGACAGCAAGGAATATGGCTGATCGATTACGATAACGATAAAGATTCTTCAAAGAAACGATAGAAAATGTAACTTTTTATCAGGTCAGATATTACTGGGAAGTTGATGATTAACAGAGTGAAGACACTGAAATACGGATTAACTACAATCGAAACTTGCTCAGGATAGGCAGCAAAGGAAAAACCAGCACATGTACATAGTAATGTAGATACTATTTCTGTTTAGCCAGTATATTAATCAAAGTGCAACTGCCCATCTTGGAGGCTAGAAGCTTTTGAAACCACCAGTCCTTCATAAAGCTTTCTGAAGCAGAAACTGCAAGCAGCTGCGTTACGTTAAAGTCACGAAACCAAAGATGGTTGCTGTACAGTATCGCTGCATGATTGGAAACACATCCGCAATTTCTAATTAGAGAAAGATCGCTGTGATGTCATCGTTTTGAAGCATTGAGTCATTTATTTTGCAGTAGTTGTCCTTGATTATTTATTGAAAACAATAAAAAACATGATTTAAAACAAATATTAATATCTTACCCCGCACAGTGCCGGATCAATCTATACATCTTATCATATCATCGTTCAGTTCCGTTCTAACTGTATTTTACCCCGTCGCGGGAAAAGCCAACAGCAGTTTATCCCTTTAGGGAGTTATAGTTGGAACAATCGCTTAAAAATGCTTTTAGACTAATCTTCATAAATGTGCTGTTAATCGCCACTTGAATGATTATCAAGAAATTCTTAGCTGTGGATTCAACAAGCCGCCACAGAAGAAGTTTCCTTGCAAAGTGAACATAGACTATATTTACCTCACCATTCAGTATTCTTCCAGTGCCAAAATTAGACCAGTATTCGACGCTTTAGCACATGAAAAGGATTTGGTTTTACTTAATTCATGCTTAAAGAAGGTTCCAGTCTGCTGAGAAGAGGGTCGCGGAAAATGATACCTTCTATACTTCGATTGAAAAGATACTGAGTAACAGCTGCTACATATTAGCCTTCTCGCAAATATGTTTGAATCAGCATGAAAAAGATTATTTTAGGCTCATATGCCATAAAGATAATGATTTACGTGATTTAGCGATCTACTGACGTTGCAGAGTACCATTCGGAGTAATTTCTAGCCCTTTTTAATCTGTGTTCGTAGCTTAGATAATGATCATAAAAAAATTCCAGAAGCGACCAGGAAGTTAAAAGAATCGTTATAATTGCGTGACTAGTTTCGATGATTTTGAAGACGTCGAGAAGCTTATAAACTAGTTAGAAAGATAATGTCAAACACAAAGTTTGATCTTCAGAATTGGCATTATAACAGAAAAGAAAGAAGAGCTTCGTTTATCTTCAGAAACTGAAAATTCTTTAAAAGTAAGCGGAGCTGCAAAAAAATTGCACTTCTTTATTAGTTCTTGTACAGACTATACTCTCAGCTGTAAAGCAAAGAAATTCCCAGTACAAGAAGTATTATCAGTCATGGAAAGAAGAGTTTTATCCCTAGTGTTAGCGATATTAGATCCGATTAAATTTTCTTGTCTTTCAACAAGTACAATTGCTAGAATGATACAAACTAACCCTTTCATGGCATCAAAGACTGCCCAAGAAACTTTTAAGGGAATTTATGGTATGGCAAAGGAAACTTTTTGAATTAAAAGGTATCAAAATTTCTCTTAGATTATTGAAAGACTCTCAAAATTATGAGCCAGAGAAATGGAGACTGCCTATATTCTGCGATCCCAACCAAGTGGCCTATGCAATAAGAATATTTCTCAGGATAGAAAACAATGAAGCTGTATATTATTAGTACAAATTAAGTCTACAGTAGCTCCAATAAAAGCGACAACAATACCTCGCTTACAATAATTAGCTTGCTTCCTTAACCTTCAACTAGCTGCAGTGGTGCTAAGAGATTTACATAATGGATATTAAACCTGTTGCAAAACAGATTCCAGTAAAGCTCTTTTTTGGATTAGACGAGGCCTGGGCTGCATTCGTTGCCAGGAGAGTGAATGAAATATAAAAATTTTAGAGCACAAGTAATTGTTATCACGTTCCGAACTCACAGAACCCAGCAGATATAGCTTTAAGAGCACATACGTTGCGAAGCTCAGTGGTGGAACGAACCACAATGGCTAAAGAAACCTAAAGTTACGTCACTTATTATGAACCAGTAAAATGCCGATAAAACTGTAATAAATTCAGAGAGAAAGAAATTTACTATGACAGATATTAACGTCATTAATATAAAAGATTTATTCTACAGCGAAAATTCTTTGGATAAGATGAGTGGGAAAGCGAGTGCGCCGCTGATATGTTTTCCGACCACTCAGATAAACCAAACGGAATTGTGTACCATCCCAGAAAAGGAATCTACTACATGTCGAAATGCGAACGAAACAACAACAACAATAATAATAATAATAATAATCGAGTAATATGCAAATGATCCCATTGTTTGAGCAGCTTAATTACTGTATGCGAATTCTGTAGTACAAATATTATACTGCTAAGTATCTGCGGAAGCCTATTATCATTAATCATCCGCACTGCAATCTCCACTGGAAAATTTAAATAAAATGATCTAACTTACAAAATCAGTATAATAGGAATATCTTTCAGAGGCACATTGCAAAATAATACAGTATAATACATCTGAAAATACGAAACTATCGTAATAACATATAAATACATGAAACATATATAAGCAGATAAATATAAAATATTACTGTCACATACAATGGAAACCAATTCGTTAAGAATCAATAGATAAGAAAAGACTTGCATTATATTACCTGCTTATGTTATGTTGCTTACTATTCTAATAGAATGTCTTCTTGTCTGGAGAGGAAAGAATTATTACTAAATAATACTAATTTCTGCGAAAGATCCAGTTCACAAGGAACTGATTCTACGTTACTTATAAGGTATTTCTCCCGCCTTCTTCGCATGCATTCGTGGTGTAGCGGTCAGCATGCTGGGCGCGTCTTCCAGAGGTCCGTGGTTCGAGTCCCGGCGAGGGCATTGCTCTTTTTTCATCGCTCCTGCTTCCAAATGGCCTAATGTCTCTACAGGGGCGCCCGGACTAAAAAGGTAGTGAATGATGATTCTTCATCACCAGGATTTGGCGATCAGGTTCCCTAATCCCCAATCGCCCTTTAAAAAAGGGGGGAGTATATAAGGTATTTCTTCCGCCTTCTTCGTATGCCTTCGTGGTATAGTGGCCCGCGTAACCAAGAGGTCAGTGGTTCGATTCCCTGCGAAGGCGTTGCACATTTTTCACATCTCCTGCTTCCAAAAAATCTTAATGTCTCTACATACTTAGCGGTTAAGGTATGAAACGTAAACACTAAGTGTGCTTTTTGTTAGCATTTGTTGATAGTTTAAGACTTACGCTAAAATTCTATATTGTAATAAGGAAAAAAAAGGGGTATATGACATATAATAATAAGCATATATAAAATATTATAGTAATATGCATATGAAACTACTTCATTAAGAGCTATAGTAAAGTGCATAAGCATATTAATCTAATACAATTATGCGTGTGAAGCCAATGCATTGAGAGCTACCTTTATGCATTAAGAGATGTTATTGATGAAGTTATATCAGAAGAGAAATGAAACTAATTCTCTAAGTGTGGGGATTAAAATTTAAATACTAAAAATAATACTCTGTGCTGTTTTTACTACAAATCTATATATCGCTAATGCTTCTTGCTGTTCTGGTGTAATAACTTGCTCATCCAGTAGGCATCGAGCAAATGCAACTTAAAACTGATTATAACTTGTGGTAGCAGTTCGTAGAAAATTATTACTAACTTACTAATCAGTATAGTGAAAAAAAAAACTTATGCGCTATAAGAACATTTACTGTTGTTTTTATGTTTAATAGTTATACGATAACGCAATATTGCTATAAACATGAGAAGTACATAAATAATTTTCAGAAACTTTAAAATATATAATAATAGTAATGAATAATAAAAGCAATCTGTGATGACTTGTAGAGATTTATAGAGTCATTAAGTTTCCTCGGATGTCAAGAAACTGAAGCAGTTCGCTTTACCCTCACCGGAATTGAAACACCGGACCTTCCGAATCTGCCTAAGGGGTGATGCCTTTGTGGAGAACTTCCTAAGACTGGCTAGTGCACACGTTACACAAGAAAAAAAAAGCCGAAGACTTCCATGCAGCCGACCAGCTAGCCAGAATTCGCATCCCAAATCGAAATACCGGTGTTCAGTGACTTTGCCAGTTGGCTACTGAAGGGCCCTCAATTACACTATGAACGCATGCAGAAAGAAGGAAGAAAATACCTTATACACATCCCTTTTTAAAAGGTACTGGGGATTAAAGGAAAGGACCCAGTCGAGAAATCCTGGTGGTAAAGAATTCACCACTTTCACCTGGTGGTCCATCACATTTTATAAGTTCGGGCGCCACTTGTATAGTCCTGTAGAAATGTTTTGGTGTCAGAAAACTGAAGATATCCATTTTGCCCTCGTCGGAATTCGAACTCCGGACCTCCCGAATGCTTATTGAGTGTGCTTCGAGTTACAACACGAAAACATGCGGAAAGGAGGGAAAAAATCTCTTGTAGCTTGATATTATTACGTATTGATGCCAGTACTGACTATGTAATTGTACTTAAGTATGTTGATTATTATGTACTAATAATTAAGTCTCACACGTAGTTTACTAAATACTGAATTACCTATGTCACAATGTTGAATATTATCCACAAATAGCAGTTTCTAAATTTTAGAAAGTCATACTAGTCCGAAGTTAGTTCATATTAAACCACATTCTAAGTACTTAAAAAAAAACCTTCTACAGTCTTACACATCTTGTATCAAAAGTATAAGAATTTTCAGTACTGAAAGTATTTTCAGTACTTTCAGTACTGAAAATTCAGTACTGAAAGATTGCAAGTAGTTCAGGGATTGCTTAGCTTGATAAATACAGACTCTAAGCATTTCCCGATTATCTGCGTAAAATTCTGTTCAATTCAAACATAAATTTATACATTGTAGTTTCTGCTTGAGCAGAGTCTTGAGATTTTCTCTATTTTATCAAGGACTGCTGTATTTTTGAGAGTGTTTCACGTTCACGTTCGCCAAGCACAGTCCGCTGGTTGCTTTGAGTGTAAATTCTTGTATTAACTCAATGTAAGCCATAGTGGTCTGTGACGCTCTCTTTCTCTTCTGCTCTCGTCGCAGAAAGGAGTATTCCTGAGTCTTAATGTGCTAAGATACATTCGGAATGGACCAAAACCTGTCAAAATTTGTGAAGCTAGTATGGTGGGTCTTAATTTTAAACATTAACTTTTGACAATAAGTCGAATGTCTTTCGCCCAACCTCTGCCTCTACTTTGCCATCTACTTTGCCGATTCTGTAAGCCAAGCTTATGAAAGTTGCTCTTTTAATGTGAGTCCAAGAACGTTGTGGGGTTCCACCCTTTTATTTAACAGTTAAACGTGGGGATCCTCTTACACAGATAAACGAATAATCGCTTGAGTGCGTGAACAGAGACGTAAGACTTAAAGAAGGGTAAATTACCCTTTATTTCTCAAAATAAGATTTAACACAGTCGACTCCTATCTCGGAGCATACAGCAATGCCTCCACTTGGGCTTTAACTCAAAGTAATAAGAACTAAAGCTTAATTAATGATTAACTAAAAGATATAGCCGAAGCTATCAAGGTTCTAAGTAGTTGGCCCCTGAATCTCAATTAAGTAGGCGAAGCTATCAAGGGTCTGAAGTACGGCCGAGCGTAGTAATAGCTTAGAGAGAGACGTAGCCCAAAGGCAAACGCGCGCTAGTCAGAAACTCTGGCTCTCTAACGAAGTCGATGAAACTTCGACTTAAATACTACTCTTACTCATTTGCGTTAAACGCGATTCTGAAAACACATTCTGGTAGGAAATTCTAAGCTGAAAGCAGAAAGGATAAGAAATTAACTTTACTAAAGATAACTGTTAAAAACTTAGGATAAACTTTACAACGTTAAGTACTTTGTTCTAGTAATTCCGTACTATTAGCTGCCTGCTTAGCAGGAGGTCCGCGCCTGCATTGCCTTGAATCCCTGTATGAGTGGAGACCCATTTTAGAGTGGGTCTTTATGAGATGGATACAGCCAGACGATGTTCCTGAATTTAGTAATATACGAAAGAGCTCCTAGAGTTTTTTTCCTGCGATTACTGCCAGACTTGACGCTAAGTCCTCAATGTGGAGAATTTCTACTTCTGATATATGTTAGAGTACCTAACTGCAGCTCTGATAGCTAGCAGCTCTGCTTGGTATTCTGAATTGTTTAATCCTTGTGTCCTCTTCCACTCTAATGTTATAATCCCATTTTCTAGTGTTCAGAAGACTCTGAAATGGTGAATTATTGCTACATTGAATTGGTTCGTCATTTATGTTGATGCCGTTGGAGAGATTAAAAGCAGATGGATAAAAGCTTTTGTAGATGTGTGCTCCTTATAGCCGAAGTGATTATAACTATGACCCCAGGGTGGTGACTTTTGATTCCGCCTGGTCGCCTTTGTGATAATTGTAATCATTTCAGCTACCAGGTTCATGGCAGAAAATCCAGCCACTTGTTGTAGGGCTAGTTGTGAGGTAGTACAAAAGGACTTGCATACTTGTAGCAGCTAATGTATGTGTGAACTGAGAGTATGGATCTTCTTATGTGAGAGGCAAGTTCACCACTCCAGATTGTCGTTCCATTTATGATTATATTTTCAGTAATGGTTCTGGGCCAAATTTCCAACAGCTTAGACAAAATGCCACATTTAAGTAAAGCTAGGCGTCTTACATTGTTGACTAAGATGCTAATTCGCGTCTTAAGATTCCTAATACGTGGCGTTCAGGAAGTCTGCTGTCGAATGTTAGCCCAAGATATTTCAATTTTGGGTAGACATTTTATTGATATCCCGTGGAGTTCAACACTTGGGTTACATCTCAGATGTTTGTTGCAACCTATGAGTATAGCTTTAATTTTCTGTGCTGAAATTTGAAGTTACGTGCTCTAGTTCATTGCGAGAAGAGAGCGACACAGTCTCGAGCTCTCATTTCAAGTTTACTCCTTTCTGCTACAACTAGCATAAAATCGTACGCATAGGCTATAATTCGAATATTTCTACGCTCTTGAACTGATGAAAGCGGGCCCTCTCTAGAAACATTTTTGACATAGATGTCTCTGTCTGATGTTACTATATTTGTACGCTTCGAGCCAAAAAATACGAGCGGATAATCTTAATAACGGCTGTGAGGCAGTCCATATTGTACAGCAATTATATCACACTTGGCCACCAATGAAAGTCAAAGGTCCGCTTGATGTCGATAACTGTTGCCAGTGAATGGAAGCTGCTTTCCATGTTCCGTTGCATGGTGGCCATTAGGTCTTTTATCGCATGCTCGATTGAGTTGCCTACTTGGAATCCAGACTGGTTGGGGTGGAGGACCTCGTTGCTGTACAAAACGAAGTTAAGTCTTAAAAGAATTGCTCTTTACAATACCTTATTATCCTAGCAGTAAACATACCTCCCTGTAAGATGAAGGACTGTCCGAATTTTGCAAGATTTTTGAAAATAACGTTACCTTTGACAACTTCATCTTTTCAAAAAATGATGATGTTTCTAGCAAACTAAAATAATCACTCTTGAAATTTCCATAGGATCTCTGTAATTATGATATTATCAACACCGTTCAGGCCTGGAGCTTATACGTACCATGTTATCCACTTCTATTTGCGTAGGAAGAGGTTCGTCTCTTTTGAAGACTTGACAATATTTCATGTTGCTAGTCTTTGTCGTTTCCTGTTGCTCCTCTGAGTGATTCTTCTGATCATCATCAGGGTAAACTTTATTTATGATCGCACTGATCACTTCTGTGTTGAATGAGGTAGTGCTACTAACCACAGGCTTAAGCGTCGTTGAGCGAAAGACTTGCTATCATTTGGGCAGGTCCAAAGGCTTCTGTGACATTACTACAGTAGGTTCTCCATAATTCTAGCTTAGCCTCTTTAATCTTTTTTTATATATAGCTCTCACTTTGTTGAGAGTTATCATGTTCTGTTGCCTCAGATTTTGATCTACCATGGCTTGTGCTTTTCTGCTAAGTGCCAGCAATATGCTTCTTTCTGTCTTAAGCTCTAGTCTCCTCCAGGAGATGGAATGCCTTGCCTCCAGAGATTTCAAACGACATACCTTGTGACCGGTTTGCACTATTTTTGTAACTAGTATGTCGTAGAGTTTATCAAAAGTTTTTTTGCTGGCAGTCACTGAAATCCTTGGTAAGTTTCCCTGCGTGTGTTCGAATGGTTTTCGTAAAACATAGTGTCCTCCAAATGCCGTCTTAAATCTTTTCTTTACTATATAGTCCAGTGGTCCCCAACCCCCGGTCCGTGGATCAAATGGTACCGGGTCGCCCATTTCGTTGAAACTGAACTTAAATACCTAGGTTTATATCCCAAATTAAAAACATCTGTGTTTCATTAAAACTAAACTGAACATAAGCAACACATTAAATTAAAACTGGACCAAAACAACACCCTTCGGGTGTCATTGTTTCCGATTACCCCCAGATGGAACCGTCTCTTTGCAAAGAAACAAGCTCAGGGTTCTCATTGATTTAACGTTCTACCGTCGTTTTCTGAAAATAAGACATCCTCCGAAAATAAGCCCTATCGTGATTTTTGGAACTTTTTGTAAAATAAGACATCCTCCGAAAATAAGCCCTATCGTGATTTTCGGAACTTTTTGTAAAATAAGACACCTCCCGAAAATAATCTCTAGTTAAAATAATGTGACAAAAAGAATTCGTTAAAAAATGCTGTTGATTTATTAAGTAATAATATGTTTAGCTTTCCTAATACTCGTATTTCAGAGAAATGTTTGAAACAAAATATTCCAAGAAATTAATTGTTTACCTCTACAGTTCGTTTCAAATTAATTTTTGGAATTTATCTTAAAAATACAAAATAAGGCAGCAGTCTACATTGAGCGACAGTGCAGGTATACAGCGTTCATTCATTTCAGTCTTGTAAGTCTGATTATTTCCTCATACGTAATTTTATTTAAAAATAAAGTGAATAATTTTAAACCCCAGTTAAAATGAGTACAAAACAAAAAAGCTATTCCGTCGAGTTCAAAAAGGGAATCGTGGAAGACTCCAGGGGTGTAAATCTTGTAGCCTTCTGTAAAGAGAAGATGTTGGATCTCCGCATGACTCGTAAATGGCGTGCAGACTACGATAACCTGTGTCATCTGGTGGACCAAGGAAATGAGAAAAAACGCAGAGTTGGATTAGATCGGCAGCCGTCATTTTCTGAGTTGGAAGATTGCATCTGGGAATGGATTGCAGGCAGGAGAGCAATGGCTTTGGTTGTGCGCAGGGCTGATATTCAAAAATTTGCCCTCGAAACAGCAACTGAATTTGATATATCCACAGAGCATCGTCACAGTCGTTGGACAACTTCCTTAAACGATATGAACTGTCTCTAAGGAGATCTACAACATTGTTTAAGCTTGAAGACAATGAAGTTGTTAAGCGTGCCCTTGCGTTTAAGCGTTTTGTTGATGGCATCGATTTTTCGAAATACCAACTCTCCGACATGATTGCTATGGATGAGCCTGCGGTATTCCTAGGTCAAGGAGCTCAAACGACAGTTCACCACAAGACTTCTTTGTCAATTTACGTTCCTTCTACCGGTTACGATAGTGCACGTGTTACCTGTATTTTGGCGATTCGTCTAGATGGCAAGAAAGTATCGCCATTTTTAATCACTAAAGTAGTTTATGTAATTTAAAGTGAAAAAGCCTGGTGCACCCAAGCAGTTATAAGAAAGTGGGTTGATTTTATGCTGCCACCACTGTTGAGGGGTCAGAATAGATGTTTACTAGTTTGGGATTCAGCCAGGACTCACCGCGCTAAAGCCATGAAAAACTTTCTTGCTGAGAGGAAGATTGATCAAATAATGATTCCGGCAGGAATGACTGGTTACCTCCAGACACTTGACATTGCAATAAACAAGCCATTCAAGGATCATTTGCGGATGGAAATCAATGAATATATTGAAAACAGAATGGTGAGAAATCATCGAGGTAATTTTGTAAAACCAGGCTTGAAAGAAATTGTGAATTGGGTAAAAAATTCATGGGACAAAATAACTGATAGCGATGTTTCCAATGCACTACGAACAGGCTACTTAGACAAGAAGTATTCATTTAACGCTAGCTATATCGCAAGACATGAGAGATTCGGACCAATGATTCAACAGGAAATGGATTTGGAAGAAAATCAGAATATAATTCAGAATTTTATTTATGACGATGTTCCAGAAGAAGATGACATGACTGTAATTGAATAAATTTAAACTTCTGTATTCTGTGTAAAATAAATATTAAATAAAAATATATAAATATACTTTTGTTTTTGCCTTCCCCCGAAAATAAACCCTAGCGCGTATTTTGGACCAAAAAAGAAAGTAAGACAGTGTCTTATTTTCGGAAAAAGACGGTAGTAAGTTAAACTGTTAAATCACTTTATATTTATCTTTCGGTGTAACTGTATTTTATTTTGAAGACATGTATAAAAACAATTAAATTGAAATTAATAAATCAAGATAATCTAAAATATAAGCAATCAACGTCCTCCCCCCGCCAGCGGCCGCGGTAAAATTATCAAACGTTGACCGATCCGCGGTGATAAAAAGGCTAGGGAATACTGATATAGTAAATTGGGGTATCCAGCCTATACGTTATAATTTTGTGATCACTGAGTGACAGCATGTCATTCTCAACAGGTTCCTATTCACTACGTGCTGAGAGTAGATAGTGTTAGATTTGGCCACCCTCGATCTCTAGATGTTTCAAAAGTAGGCGGTGAGTCCTGAGTGTTGATGAATATGAAATGCTTACTCTCCAAGAATTCTAGTGCCGCCATTCTTCTTCGTTTCTCCAAGCTCCCAGAGTTAACTTATGGAATTAAAATCCCCACTTATGATGGAGTGTGATGTCCCGATTAGAAGATTAGAATTGAATTACGTTCTTCCAGTAGGGAAGTTATGTTTTCGCTCGGGGGTAAATAAACAGCACTATCACCAATGCTGCACTTGCTAGTGTCTAATCTGATGAAGACTGTACGCTTTGTCATTTTCATCAGGAGAGGTGATATAGACTCACTGTAAATAATCGCAGTTACTGGGTTCTTTGAGAGGTACGTTCTGCTGTATGATTTAACATTAGGAAGTGCTTATATATTTGTGTTGGGCTCTTGGATGATGCCTATATTAGCAGCAATATGTGGCATTACCTGCAGTGTGTTTATAGTCCTAGGATAGTATTTGTACTATACTAATTGTACTGTAAGAAATCTAAGAACTGTTATATGATTTTTAGTGTCATCTTAGCTTAGTTCTAAGGCGTGGGCATTCTCAGGCTCTCGATTTGGCTCTATATAGTGGCCAGGAGCTTTAAGCAGCTGGATGGTCTGTGTTGAACGTTGTCTCCTTTTAGAATTTGTATTATAGCAATTCAAGAAACTAACTCACTTTTCCTGAGCTACACTCCTGGCGTTGTATAACATATTCTATACAATTTTTCCAAGTTAAGCGTTTCTCCTTATTACTAAACATAAATGCCAATTAATACAAGGGGCATAAAATACTGATTTAATTAACCAAATCACTATTTTATGCCACTTGTTCATACACTTTATTCGTTCAGCATTTCATTTCTTCAAAAATAAAAGTTAAGTCGGGAATAATGAAGTAATGAAATTTAGCTTGCGATGATTTTATTATCATTTAAAGTTTGCATAAACACATAGAAAGAAATTTTGCATGTTACTTTGTAACACGAAGTTTTCAACTTCCTTAAACAGAATTACTAGTCCATTAAAACTAACTAAAATGCAAGACATGAGATATAATGTGCCTTAGATCATTCATTTTTTTAATTATTGTGTATATTTTTAGGTCAGTAATGTATCAATTATTTGCTTTTAGAAACATTCAGTTGCGTCAATGCATCATTTGTACTAAGCCGGCGGAGTGGCTATTTCGTCATCAATATATACATCCCTACTGTACTTATAGTGTCCATGTCGATGCTCACATTCTGGATTCCTCCTGAAGCAGTTCCAGCTCGGATAACACTTGGTGTGACTTCTTTATTGACAATAATCACCAAACAATATCAATCAAATATGCCTAGTGTATCTTACGTTGTGGCCTTAAATATCTGGTTATCTTGTTGTATTGCATTTGTGTTCTGTAGCCTTCTGGAGTACGCACTTGTCATTACATTAGTAAAGAAGAAACAAATGGAAGTAAAACCCGTAATTCTCCATCAGACGGTAAGTGGAGCGAAAGAAGTTTGTATTTTCTGTTACTTTTTGCTGATTATGATCCTTATCGTAATTTATTTCATCTACGCACTGTTGAATCATTTTGATATTGACGCACTAAAAGTGTTTTGAAATAAGTTGAATTGCCTTCTTACGACAGAACAAATAACATAATCATATATCACTTTATCGTTCCCTACATCTGATACGCGAATCTTACAACTTTTCCTCAAAGGTTTTTTTTATATTGCAATCTTTTTCATTTTTATCATTTTGTATCTTAAAGTACATTAAGAAATTACATATCCTGCATGTAAATCTGAATATAAAATGAAATTCAATGAGATAAAATGTTGAGACATTTTTATATTCCACACGAGCCGTGAATTCAGCATAATAAATTCAAGCAGCGTGAAGGTTAAGTTGGGGAATCACAGAGATCTGTATATTTGAGTTTAGCAGATTTCGCAGTGATTTAGAACAACAGATTTCACAGACTGTAATTTTGAACGAAATGAAGCCCGAGCTAAAGCAAGTATAGAAAACTATCAGTAATGAAAATTAATCGCGCACTTTAAGAATGCATAATTAGTATGCATGCAAGCAAGCATACATTTATTATACACCTTATATAATATATAGAGCCAAATTATTTATAATTTTGCGCTTCAATTAATTTAAAAATAAATTAAAAATCATGAAAAAATGTGCAAATTTTCAAAGAGGATATTTTTCATAGGATAAACATATCTGAAGAGGAATGAATGACTGAGGTTAAAACTATCTTACATTTCATCCTGTTTCAGAGCACTAGAATTTATAAATGTACTATAAAGGTATTAAAATGAGTAGATATACCTTAAACATGACTTTTATGACATTAAAAATTATAAGAAACGTATCAGAAGTAATTTCGAAGTAACAACAACTTAAACTATAATGATGCGCTGTAGTTCAGCCCAATATCTGCTTTTATTATCCATTTACAGTGATACCTCAATTTGCGAGCCTATTCCGTTCTGGAAACTAGGTTGCAATATAAAGCCAATTTTCCCATAAGAAATACTGGAAATTCAGATTATTCGTTTGAAACCAAAATATTCATATAAAAATTATTACAAATATACAATGAAATACATAAATACGAAATAAACTACAAAATATAGTCCAAAATGTAAGATAAAGAAAACAAATTAATCGATACTTTACCTTTAAAAGGAATCGTGACTAACTAACAGAACCATAGTTATCTGCTGGATCTCATTTCCTTTTTACGCGACATTAACAACTAATCTGTTCGATGACAGTTAGTTTTGCCTTTTTGTTTTGAGGACTTCGCAAAAATTTGGCATTGCATTGTTCAGATTCATCGCTTACACTGCCACAGCCTTATTTGAGTGCTGCTTTTCTATATAATTTTGCATTCTTTTCCCTTACTTTCAATCATTCTCCCATATTTTACACTCATCTGTAATTTCATTTAAAATGAAGGATTTTTCCTATGTTTCTTCTCTTCCTCAAATTAGATTTCCTTCACAATCTTCTGCTATTAACTGGCGAGGAACAGCTCAATCCTTAGCCATGTTATTTTACCAGACTATAAAAGTTGTATTATTCTCCCCCATAAGATTTCATGGTCTTTCCCAATTACATATTTTCCTCGCCAGCTGGCTGTGTTTTTCTGCTTATGAGCAAATCCCTTAACATCATCACCAAGAACACAGGCTACAGTTTCCTCCTAGCAGTATTGGTGGTTCTCTTGGTAACTCCGTTCCAAGCGTTATCGTTGATCGTGAGTTGTTCACGATATGAAAATTACTTTTTCAGTACTATTGGATGATAAGCTTTGTTCCTCAACCTCAAAAAGTAGTAACAAGTAACCTCAAAGAATGGCTGAAACAGTCCTATGGTGCACAGCTTTTTGAAATACGAAATTATCTGCTGATCCATGGACTGCAAGACTGAAATGGCATTGCTTGAAAGAAACTTGACCTTAAAAAACACGAATTCCTCGAGTAAGTCCTCTAGGCCTTCAAGGTTTAGAGGATGAACAAGAGTATTGTCTATAAGCAACTAGGATCACTTGCTAGTTACTTCTCGTTTATTCAGATGCGAAACAACTTTTTACATCTTCTAGAACACGAGGCCGTTATTTTGATACTCTCCTTGCTTGATACTTTGGCTGAACCTAGCTGTCTTAATGCTTCTTTTTTCTTTTTAATATATACAAATCGTTAACACAGACTCTTCTAAAAATCCAGTGATATCGACTATTTGCATACCTCTTTCGTACTTCTCGGTGATTTCCATTTTAACTTCCATCATAACAACTTCTTTCTTCTTACAGCTACCGTTTTCAACCTATTTCTTCTTCGAGACCATTATTTCAGCAGAGTTACTAAAGAACAGTCGCTACACTTGCAAACATTCAATTAAGATTTGCAAGGTCAAATATGGTCACAATAGCTTAATAAACGGGTAGTCACAATAATACAGTGTAGACTGTACTAGTGAGCAAGTTGACTGAGATCGAACGAAGGATGCAATTATCCTAAATTCCGCAGCTAGAGGAAAAAGAAACATTGCTTCCGTTCTGAGATGCAAAATGTATATGAATTATTCGCAGTGCAAGGGATCGCTGCTTTATAAAGCTAGAATTCTTTAAACACTTTTGCTCGTCTTGGCAAACGCTCCTAAATCAAATTGCTCGCAATCCAGTGCTTTACTGCATTTCAAAAAGCTTTAAAAATGAATTCGCTAAGCTATCATTTAGCATATCAAAATATTTGGAATCTTCCTAATGAAATTTAATATCCCTTTCTCCCTTAGAACATTCTTCAAAACTGTCAGCAAATTAATTGTTATTAGATATTTTTCTGCCACTGAAATTTGTGAAATGCTTACTAAATGGAATGCCTGTATGTATTTAATGGTAAGTAATCGAATTTGCAGAGGTTATGAATGCTATGTATTTTCGTCGAAACCTCACGTATATATAATTTAACATATCTTCTTAAGTACCTTAGAAGTCCTTCATATTATGTTTTAAAATATCGGTCAAATTAATGAAGAATGTAAATGATGAAACCCAATTCTGTCTCTACTATTCTCTCAGTTCATTAAACAGATAATTTTAGCCATTGGAAACAGATAATGATTATATTTAGATGTTTGTAAAATGCAAAGTTTTTTTTGAGCTAAAATATGTAATAGTCTTCATTGTTACTATTTTGTTTAACATGTTCTTGATGTATAATGCGTTATTGATGGTTAAGTGCAATTATAATTTTTCAAAGTGACTTCATTCTTTGAGGCAGAAAGGAAGAGTTTACATTTGTTGTTAGTATAGTTCCAAATTTTTCGTTTGTTTTCCAGTAGAAGAATATTTTAACAGTAGAAGAATAGAAAATATGCCTTATTACACATTGTTTTTCGGTCTAACTTTCCTACAGGCTTTCATAACGATAAAAAGTTTGAGTTTAAGAGACAGTTGTGTTAACGTAAACTTAAACGGATTTGTTTTTATATTAAATAAAGGAACATAGACCAAATGACTTTACACTTTGTTAGGTAACAACAAGTTAGTAGTACGCAGAAGCCAGCTTTTGTTACGAGCATTTTTCCTTCACTTTACTTATTATAAAGGTACTTTTTAGTAACATTCAGCATACTGGGATTTAAACAAGATGAAATACAACAGTTTTAAAAACATATGGTCGTTCGTTTCTGACGTAAGTATTTGAATATTTATGAATGACATCAGAAAATAAATTTGTGACATTGTAATTTTCTCTTTAAAGTGTTTTATTACATTTTTGCTTACAATACATATTTTCCCGTAGAACAATGAAGAGGGCTGTCGCAGCAGTGAAAGAAAATCTCAAATAAGTGCCTGGATTGGAAATCATTGCCAGATATTTCAGAATTCTCCTCATTTAATCGATATGGGATCTAAATTCTTGTTCCCTGTTGCATTTATTATATTTTGCATGGCATATGGAGGTCGATATGGCATGTAGTTTACATTCATATACAATTCATGATTTTTTTAACTGTAAATATAAAGCTTGAGGTTCGTTAAAGGTGACTGACAGTAACGTTTTTGCTTTAAAACAATGCTTAAATTTTTCATTCTATTCAGTATCGTCCTAGAACGGTAGGAAATGAAACATTATAATCCAACACGTATTTTTGTTTTAAATTAACGAATAGAACGGTAATATATAATTTTTTTCACCTTTTCAAAACCTTATAATTTTGTTCATTGCTTTCAGGAATATTGAGTTGAAGAATTCAGTCAGAGTTGAAACTCGTTAATCCGGATTAACTGGTGGATCATAATCGCCCGGACTAACTAAAATTCGTGTTAAATGAAATTAAAAAATTTCATGATCTGGATTTCCCTAATGCACTGGTGTGCAAAACTTAAGCAACAGGTATTGACATAACTCCACGAAAAATCATCTGAGAGACATGAAATTTAGAAATGAGAGAAAGCATTTTGTAGTTAAACGATGACAAAAGCATAGCTCCGCAAAAGTGAATACAATGCATACAGTATGGAATCAAACAAAAAAAGGCTTTATTGAACTCGTTTATTGAACATTATTGAACTAGTATCGTTACACATGATTGTCTTTACTAGAAGAAGAGCAGCAAGTAGATGTTCTTTAGTATGGGATACGCTTACCCCTTACTGCAACGGTTTCTTCGCGCCGTCTCTCCATACTTAGCACCAGATTGTCCAACAGATCTTGAGG
Organism: Stegodyphus mimosarum; assembly: GCA_000611955.2. Classification (NCBI taxonomy): domain Eukaryota; kingdom Metazoa; phylum Arthropoda; class Arachnida; order Araneae; family Eresidae; genus Stegodyphus; species Stegodyphus mimosarum. Next base: position 138,154 of record KK114834.1, read on the forward strand.
CAAGAGTGTCCATTCTTCAATCAGTATCTGTTTCAGTTGTTGGGTGTTCCCCGAAGGATGTAATAGTGCCGCAAGCCGTCTTCCCAAAGCATCCCACACATGTTCTATGGAGTTAAATCAGAGAAGTACGCTGGCCAATCCATTCGAGTGATATCTTCCCTTTCCAGTAGCTTCTGAACAGCGAGTGTCCAGTGTGGCCGTGCATTGTCATCCATAAAAACGAAGTCTGCTCCAATGGTACCTCGGTACAGACGCACATGGGTAAGGATCACCTCTTGGCAATAGCGATTTCCGGTTACGGAACCTCTGTCGAAAACGGGGAGCTCTGTCCGCCCGTTCATCATATTGCCTCCCCAGACAAAAACTCCAGGACCACTGTAACGGTGATGCTACTGGTAATGTTACCGTTTACGTGATGTTACTGGAATGAAATCGTGTGCCAACCTCTCTACAAATCAGCTGGTGTTGAGAATCGCTTGTAGCACTAAAATGACTCTCATCCGTAAAGAGGATACGACTCCATTGATTAGATGTCCAGTTTTTGTGCTCCTTGCACCACTCTGAACGGTGGCGCCGATGGCAAACGTTCAAAGGGATGCAACTTTAGGACGGCGGGCGAATAGGCCTCCGTTGTGAAGGAGTCTGGACACAGTAAACCCCAACACTTGTCACGCAGTTGTTGTACACAATTGCTGAGCTATGGCGCTTGCTCACTGGTTTCGGGCTCTTTTCGCCTGCAGAAAGATATATCGGTCATCCACTGCAGTTGGTTTCCTGGGCAGCCACCATCAACCTTTCTAACAGCTGTACCTATGGTTTGGAAGGCACTCCAAGCTCGTGAAACGACACTTTTGTTGATTCCGAACTCTTCAGCTACACTAGTCACACTACGCCCCTCCTCCAGCTTTCCGATCATTCTTACATGTATGAAGTCATCCAGGTGATTTCCTCCAGCCATATTTCACGAAAGAACTCACTTTTACTTACAGCGAATGTCTTTAATCGCATCTCCGTCCTTCCTTTTATTATAGTCTTAAGTTGACAGCGCCGACGCATGCGTTTCGTGTACGCTCACGTCGCCTGTGACGTTTTGTTACATGGTTGTCTGATTAAAATTGACATTATTTCTTAAGTTTTGCACATCAGTGTAGTTTGCAAAATATATACTCATTTTATGTCAAATAAATTTCATTGCATGTTTGTTATAAACAGAAAGATAAGTCGTTAAAAATCAAAATATGTAGTTTGCAGATAATTTCAATTGTTTAAGCCAAGCTCACTTTGAAGACCATCTTCTTCAGGTTTTATAACTTTCATTTTTAAAATAGCGGCGATTCCTTATATTTTCTTAATACGCTGTTGCATTCGTGCATTTGTTTGATCCACGTAATTAATAACTCAATTTCAGTGTTCCCTCACTTCGCTCAGTTTTGGTAGCTCCTTCGTATTTTTATTCACTTCTTCACCAGAACTCACCATTATTGATACAATGTACTATAATTCCCGTTTCTTTTAAAATCTGATAGCGCGGTAATCTCCATCCTCTTCCAAACATAGCTTAACATTCCCTAACGGCACTCCATGGCAAACTTTGCTGACCCAGAGCTTTGAAAACATATTGCACGATACATGAAGTTATTTCAGCACTTATATCTTCATTAAGAAGCCACCTTTCCAGGAACTGATTAGACCTAAAACTTTAATGTCTTTTAAATGAGCCGCTAGATTGAAAATCATTATCTCAACCTGCAAAATTTAATATAGAGAATAAGGAATATTCCTTATTCTCTAAACTAGCAGATAGCTTCTGAGCTTCCAAAGGTTCTTTCAGAAATTTTTACCTGCAAAGGTGCTTAGCTACACACAAAGCACCTTGATTCACTGGCCTCTAACAAGATACAAGGTAGATGCATTGGTCAATAATAACATACACCTGATCTCCCATCTTTCCTTGAGAACTCCTCAGGTTCTGAATGAGCTCAGGCATTGTCCTGCTAAATTACAGATTTCTTTTCGATAGTGAGCAATTTTAAGTTTTAGATTTGATATGTTGTACTTTCTGATTTGGTTTTGCTCGGGAACCAGTTGAATGTAAAGTCTGCTGTAAATTGGTAACTTTCAAAATCGTGGCAATGAGCCTGAAGACTATCTGTTATATTCTTTTTTCTCTCAGCCTCTTAGTCGTAATCACAATAATGGATCTGAGCATGTTGTTTCCATCAGCACTATAACGCAACAAAAAAACAAAACAAAAAAAAACAAAAAAAAAGAAGACATACGTCTCTGGTTTCCCTCCGTGTAAGCCTCTTTTTCTGTGTTGCACCCTTGAGTGTTTACTGGTGAGGATATTCATTATAAACCTGTTCACTTTTACACTATAGCTTAATTCTACTCACTGCAATCCTTTTCGAAATTCGTCCAGTTTCTTCTTGGAACACTAAATAGCATCAGAATGTATCCACTAAGACCTTCGTCAGAAATCTTCGTGTTTAACACGTTGTCTCGTTTAATAAATGTATAAACTCGAACTCACTTTTCTACCTATCAGTCACGAGCTGTTTTTCCAGTTTGAATTTCGGCCTCACTTACAGGACGCTGCGTGAATCTTTTATAAGCAGCGTCAGCTAAAGTTTGTTTTTCAGGCAGCAGTTTCTTTTCCAGTTCACTTTTTTTAAACCTTGAACCCAAAGACAGTTTTTTTTTTTCGAATATCCAACAGTTTGCTTTTCGATTCCTTGCTCTGCACAAATATTCTTCCCTTTTCAAAATTTTTTTGTCACTAAGAGTATCTCACAGAAATAAAACGCTAGAGTTTACATTTTTGTCCAACAATAGGGTATGCTCGGACACATGTAAGTATTAGAAATAACTTAATAAACTTATAATGTATCGATTTTAATCATTGTTAGATAGGAGTATATAAAAGATATAACACAATGTGATGATTTCACGGAAGTAATGATATTGTAGACCTAGTAAAGAAAAACTGCCAGCAATCCAACAAACATGGATTGAATTTTACTGTCTCAAGTCCTGTAGATTTGCAAAACAACAGAGTGGTTCACAATGGAAGCGTGCACATTTTAAGAAACAGACCAATCTAACTGGATTTTCTCATTCAATTTTGATATACTGAGGTTGCACCCTTGTTCACATCCTGAGAGACTGAAGTAATCCACAAAATTTTACTATGGTTTATTAGTGCTTTGGCTTAGAAATTTTATTTCACGTAACTAGTTTTACTGCTAAAAACTTTAACGCTAACTTAATTAGCTAGCTTATTTAGGTCAATAAGTGGAAATAGTGATATTAGTCGGAATGGCACATATCATCATAGTAACTTATAGCCACTTAATACGTGGTAAACGCATTTATCTTTACGAAAAATACATCTATCTCTGACCCTTCTTTGTTATTAACATTTATAAATACTTTATAATATTATTTACATTTATAATAGTTAGGTATAAAGTAACTCATTAATTTCAAGGCCTTTTTGGATTACGCAAAATCCGAATTAGTGGTTTTAAACTCTGAGATATAAATTTTTAACCTCTTTCGACTGTAATTAACTGCATATTAAATATGTATAACCAAAGTAAAGATGTCTTATTGGCAGCAGAATTCTTTCATAAATCTGGTATTTCATTTTTATTCTTCTTTCATTTCATTTATCAGCAGAAAACGTTTACACACTTTTAGAACGATTTCGGAGCCGTTTAGTTAACGTTTATAATGTGAAGAGTATTTCTTTAACTGTTCGATCTGATATTTGTTTTCAAACTATAAGTCTGTATCGTGATTTCTACGATAGATGAGCTTTTCTTAAAATTTCCAGGTATTGGTTTCCATCAATCGTGGTGGGTTTGAACTTAGAAAGAGGTCTTTTCAAAGGACCAAAAGCACATTAATTCACAGCTGAAACTTCAGCGGACTTCGTAAGAATACGTTGAAAATGTAAGCTTTCTTTTTTCAGCTTGGTCAACACGCTCGACGCGTATTCGAGAGGTCCGTCGTTCGAATCACGGCGAGGGCATTGCTCATTTGTTCAGTTTCTTGACATTAAAAAAATCCTAATGTCTCTACATATATACAACACCTGTGTCAGTCTTCTATTTTTTCAAGGAATGCAGGTGTACTTCTCAAAGTATAACTTGTTGCTTTGCCTTGATGACGTTTCACTCTTTGAAAGTTAATGGGTTAAAGAAATTGAATTTATTCTGCAAAATACGGAAGTTAAATTTTATGTTAATAGCACATTAGGCTGATTTTAACATTTCCCCCTCCACTCTTCTTATTTTTAATTGCTTATTGTAAGAGAATCCCGCGACAGTGTAAACCCCCTTACTGAAACTTTCTTTGCATTGACGAAACCAGGTTACTACATTTGTTTCTTCATTTTAGGTAATAAATTGACTTTTTTTTGTTGCAGTTATTTAAGTAAACCCATGCTTTATAAGGGTCAAAATGTATTTTAATTTATCTTCTACTAAACAGCTTTCATACAGGGTTTTACAAATAGTTCTCCTTTGGGCCGCAAGCCTCTGCAAAAGCTGATAAACTTTAGAATTTTTACCCTCTTTAAGTTCTAAAGCTTGGTTTGTTATTTTATTTATTGTTGCTACAGCTGTATTTACTTACTTTGCAAATCTTTTTATCAACAGTTTAACTTGAGAAACAACAGAAACAGTGAGCTCCTTTTTTAGTCTTCTTTTTATGTAGGAGTAATGATTGACGATTTTTCTCTTTGATTAACAATGCTTCTTATTTTGCACTTATAAAATACCATGTATTTCAGACCGTTTTTGAATTATGGAATAGGAACTTTTCTCTTCGGAAAGCGCAAAAACATGTCCTTCAATCCCACAATGTTTAAATGCGGTATTTTAAAAACAGAATAAATTTAAAAGTAGTGGACAATACTTATTTTAAATAATAAGCTGTTGCCAGAGAATTTTATTCCAAGGCATTTACTTTTTTTTAATATTTATCGAAATCGTTCTAAACACGTGCAAACGCGCTCTAAATTTTGCTTTTTTCATTCAGTTAAGCGAAAGGAACTTATATTGCTTGTGAATCCAATAAATAAGCAATTGAATTAATTGTCAGTAAAATGCTTTGCAATAACTTTGAAAAATTGTATTCGATAATTTATGTTGGATCAAAGTTTACAATAAACCTAGACTTTTATATAATAAGAAAAAAATAAATTACCAGTGTATAGTTCATTAGCTTTTATATCATCCTGTATAACAAGTAATTGTTCATCTGATAAACATGCATTATTTCTTTATAAATACAATATTTTATGTTAACTAACATGTGCTCTGCGCTTAATTTTAACACATGAAATGGTAGTCTATAAAAATTAAGGGAGAGGGAAAAGTGATAAATTGAAATGTTTTATATTCATGTATTTCAATCACTGTTGCATTTCATTTCACTTTTACCGTGTAACTACATTGTTTATTTGCTCTTCTTTCTATCTAAATGAATTTGTCTTTGCGGCGTATTTGATAAATATAAATTTAACTAATATTCTTTCGTGTTTAAAGAGGTATATTACATTATTAGTTAATCGTTAATCTAAAGTTAAGATTTATTGAGGGGTAACAGCAATAAAATATATTGTATTATTATATTGTATATTGCAAATATTAGAAGTATATTGTATATTGCAAATATTAAAGTATATTGTATATTACAAATATTAGAACACTTTGTATTAGCGTTACGTTAGAATTGATAATATCTTATAAACGAAAGAATTTCTCTTTAAAGATGGAATGCTAATGAGTCTCTCACCTCTGAACTATTCTGCAACGCAACGTGTTTAAATATGCTTCTTTCACTCTAACTCTAATGATGTCTAATAATAATAGTCTAATAATGTCTTTCTAAATTTTCTTTCTCTGCAATTTATTTAAGTGCTGTGTTTTTGTCTAATTTTCTTTATTTGTCTCTTTGCACTTATATCCAATGTATTATAATAATATACTGATTAAATAAATTTCTTTAAAACTGGTGAACAAAAAGTAATATTTACTAATCACTGACGAATAAAAATTTTTTCAGCATTCTCTACAGCAATATATGATTCGCATTTAATTAGTTTATTGTCAGTATATATCAATATTTGAAGTGCATATTGCTATTTAATTATTCATACATCAAATGATCTTTGAAACAAGAGCTCGTACTTTTACTTAAATTAACAATTCGCAATGGAATGGAAACGTTTTTAATAACTATAACCATTTTGTACAAGTTAAATGCCAGTCTCGCCCATTATAAATGTTCAGTTATTTGATTAAATTGCTTTTTGTTTAGAAATACGTAGCAAATACTGAAATAATGTTTTAAACTTTTTTAGAATAAAAGATATATGGAAATAATCCTTGTGAAATACGTTATCAATGCTTAACATTTGGAGATCATGAATGATTAGATATTCATATTTCAATAAATGCTTTTAATATCTGAAACTCTAACATATAAGATTTTCAAAGATATTTTAAATATCCTAAATGTAAAGACTAATTTGTATTCCAACAGAAAAATCTTGTCTGTTTGCAAATACTAAAATTGTTTTTGATATTTTACATTACATTGTTCTGAACATTTAGTTAACGGCCTTGAGCAATGAATGAATGCATTCCCTACCTTAATGTGTAAATAATAAAGCTGGTAGATTTGACTTGTTTTCCAAGATTCTTTTTCTTCTTTCTTTAATATTTCAATGAATAAGAAATGCAAAAGTGCTGAACTGTTGCGAAATTAAGTACATGCAGTGTTGTAATATGTTTATTTCGTATGATACGCTTCACTGATTTTTGTTTGTTCATACGCTTCTGTTTTGGTCTCATGAGAATTTTGTATAAAATAGTATAAAATTGGTTTTTTTTTCATGAAGCTTAATTTTATTTTCATGAGTCCATCATATCCTCTTATTGCTCTTATAATTTTATTTGTGCCAAATAAATATTTAATACCTTATACTGCTTCTATTACTTGATCCTTTTCAAATGAATTATTGTGAGTGTTGATTTAAATATAAAGAAAAGTGCATCTTCATTAAATTTCTGCAACTCATTTAAATATTAGATAATTTTTATACCAAAATAATCTCACACAAATTCAGTACTTTATACAACAGGAACATTGTAAGAGCTACCGAAAAGAAATCAGCAACTATACAAGAATTTGTCAACTTTTTTTCGAAATTGAATTGTTTCATTACAAATCGTAATTTTTTTAAATATTAAATATAACATTTCAGAGCACTCATAGAAACATTCGATCGTGCTAATGTTAATATCTTATAAAACGGATATAATCAGTGTGCTAATATACCTTCACTATCAACGACGTTTTAGAGATAAAATTCCAGAAGATTTAGAATT
>KK114834.1:149512-221009 GCA_000611955.2 Stegodyphus mimosarum
AAGCAAAGTAACCTAATACTTCAGAAATGAACTGTGAAATAACTTAAAGTTACATACAGGCGAATTTAAAGAAAGATTGGAACAAAGGTGTTACTCAAACAGTTACATCTTAATACGTGTTTTTTTATTTTTAAATTTATTCTAAACCTGCGGTTTAACTTTATATAATTAGCGTAAAAAATATTTCCAAAAGCCTTTTGCACGTTTACTAAGGATAGCTTAGCATGTGACGCATTTTTTGCTTGACTAACTCAGACTAATCTTTGGGTGGTGTGTCATAGTATTTCTTCTAACATTCTTTTCTAATTATGAGGAATTAGTTTTAAAAGAAGTTATAGCTGAAGAGGAGAGAAATGCATTAATTAGGACTATTTCACATATTCAGTTAAAAATCTTATCCTTAACTAATGAATTAAAAAAAGAAGCCACGATCTCTATTAAGTTTACTCCGAAATTCAATATGCATGATCTATTGCATTTCGCCTTTTATAATAATAAATTTTATATTATTTTTAATGCATGAAAGCTGTACAAAACATATTCTTGCATAAGCATTACTGATCCCCAAAGTCTGCTAAAGAATTTAGCTTCAGGTGCTTTCTTAAGAATTATGCTTTTCTTCTTGATCTTCCTGTCCATGTCAATAGCATTTTAAATATGGCATACAATTGAATTTAATGTGACAGTTAAAAGATTAACGTATATGTATATCACAAGTTAAGAAAAATAAATATAAGTTCTTAAGTCAAAAAATAATTTGAATTATTCTTAAAAAGAAATTATACTTACGTATTAATTAGATAATTTTCTTGAAGGAAATACTTGAAGGACTAATCCTCTTAACACGAATGTTTGATTCTTGGTATTCTTGCCAGCATTATCGGTATATATACTAAACAAATAGAACACTCTCTGCTATTATTTATGAGTAACTTCCGTAAATAATTGTGTTAAGAACACAGAAAATCTTATCCAATCATAGGAAACAGTTTCGATCCATATGTAATAAATCTTCACTCACAGCATTTGCAGGCACAGGAGAAATGCATTCAGATATTTTATGACCTAACTTGTCAGATTATATATAATGCTTTGTTGTAGCTTCACAGTCACAGAAAGCTAGCAGAAGAATTTAGCGGAAAAGTTTAGACTTTGCACTTGACACGACTGCCAGTTTCTGGGACTGTATGAATAAGCTGACGTGAATGAGGGTCATTGAGCGCAAAATACTAACAGTGCATCAAATATTTTGAACAGGAGCTACTTTGAAACTTTAGAAACGATTCAATATGATTTAAGCTAAAACGCACATAAATTGAAATGTGGATTTCATTGAACAAAAGCACAGTTTTTGTTTCTAAAACGATTGAAATTACTAAGCGTTTATATCAGAAATCTTAATGAAGAATATATGCATTTTAATGCTGCCTATAATAATATTTATTCCAAACAAATATAATTCACAAATCTCGGTGTCAAAATCCTCTACATAACTGTTTGCAGCTATATAATAATATTAATTATACTAACAGTAACTTTTTAAACATCGGACAAAACTAATTTAGTTGGAAGTATCTTCATAGAAAGGTGAGAAACAAATGGAAAAAGAACTTTTGAGTCTGTTTCAATTTATACTTTTTCAGTGATTAGTTGTACTAAATTAAAAGCTCTAAATGCATAAATATAATATATTATAAATATGCATAGGCATAAATATTTTTAAATAAATTTTATCCAAATATTGACCTTTAAATTGCTGTCAGTACTGTTCTAGGTACAAAACTGTTCATAAAGATTATTTAAAATGAAAAAAACTGTTATAAAATCAGGTTCCCCCTTCCCCTAAATGATAAACACTATGATATACATCTACTTTGCGCCAGCTTTTCAAAATGATAAACACTTGCTACATTTCAAATGATTGCCACAGATCACTTCAAATAATCTGAGGCAATGACTTCAAATTTTTAAATAAAATCCATCCCTTTTTATCAGTAATAGAAGAGGGATCTAAGTGAATCGCACTCGTAATCTGTACAATTTCGTATAAAAAATGCACCGATTAAGGTTTCATGTTTCATGTAATTTTATATTTTATTTTAGCCTTTTCTCTTCCACAAGAACACTTCTTGAACGTAAAATTATTATGTAAAATAATTGAATTAGATTTGCGTATGAATTCGTGTAATACATTATTCAGATGCTTTTCATGGTTGTCATACGTATCCTATATTTGCAATCAAATTAAAATATAATGTATAATCTTTTTAACTGAACTCGCTTGAATGCAAGACTTTATCGCATAGCACTTACACAAAGTCAAGAAAGTTTTAAAAAATTAAAATTAAAGCAAAATTAAATGTAATAATGTTACTCAATATTTTCTCTTTATTTGCCCGTATCTTAACTTTGGCACCATAAATCATTTTATCATTTTCTATGATATCCTTGAAACGAAAAGTTCTTTTGCAAGACATACATTTTATGCATCTCAAATATAACTGAGATCTCTGTTTACAACTTTTATAGGGCTAAGAGGTATTTGCTTAGTGAAACTGAAGTTAGAGTCCATAACTACAAAGTAATACATTTAATGAACATTAAAGTCATAAATGATAAGAATGTATCACTTTTATCTATAGGTGCAAAAATAACGAAATATTGCTAACTTCTGGTTTAATAATTTCTGAACATTACACTATTAACTTTACTAAATTTCAACAGAGAATAAGAAGAAAAAATAATATCATTATTCAAAATATTTAAGTGAAAAAGGAAGCATAGATTGCCTAATCTATAGTGAAACAGTTAATTTCTAGAAGTAATACTCAGATCAGGAGTTATTTTACTTATCTCCAAATTAAATGTATTTCTTACTCTCTCCATATTGCAGCTTCGTGATCTAAAATAAAGATATAGTTGTTATCACATGGGTTGCTAATGGTTTAAACTTCTTCACTAACTTACTGATCATTCGTTACAAAACTCGAAGGTGAAGTAATGGTCTTCCTGAAGGATAATAATCTATTTATAAATGGCGAACAATTGACAAAATTGCAACACTTATACTGGGTTCAATTCAATTATTCCCACCATCGAATAAAAGGTGTCACATGTAATCTAAGGGTGAATATTCGCCACAAGAATGTCTAAACAAACAGACACTGAAAGAAGATAACTTTAAATTTATTCTACCTCGCCACATGCAGGGGTTAAATTAAAATATATGACACTAAATTACCAATCACCAATGGCTTAAACACAAGCTTTCTTCAAATTACTATAAATTTAAAAGATTAATTTATTTCTACTAGGCTAAAAGCTTTGCCTAAAACCCTATCTTGCATGTAAAAAAATCTCACATACATGTATGCAAAATTGCTTTAACTTTGTAGTAAAATTTCTTGGCACTACATAAATTCTGGAATGAGCAAACTTCGCGGCGAAATGAGGCAGATAGAAAAGATGTAATTTAAATAACTTTCTTTAGTGAAACTTAAACATAAATGCCGTGATATTAACGGAAAGAAATAATTGCATAATAAGAAACGAAACTGCTTTCCAAGTTATCGCATCAAAGTCTTGAAATTTTTAGTATCCTTTTCTACCGTTGTATCAAATGTTACGAGAAAACAGATTTTGTTGCTAATACGATTCTGCAATTAATATTTTAAACAGTCCTTTTAACCTGATCTCTTAAATTTCAAAGCAATTTTAATGAAATTGTAGTATAGGATGGCTCAAAGATAATTAATTTAATTACATAAACATAAAATATAATAAAGGATAATGTTTCGGTAGTTATATAAGACAATATTCTCTAACCTAAATAACGAAATATTGCTAATTTTTTTCTTGGAATGCATGTAGGTATTGAAAGTGACCCTGAAATATTTTAGAGGATCATAAATGATAATGTAATTGTTCTTGTCTATTTAGAAAGCCCTATAAAATACCATCAGCGTTAAAATCTAGCAGCGTTCGAAGACAACTGGATAGTTCTTTAGTCCTTTTTCATGAATACTCTTGTCTCATGAGCTTTACTTTTTGATTAGGTTATATCAACTTAGAGCAGATCTACGTCAAAAAGATTACGTTTAAAAAGCTTATTATTTTCTTTTTGTCAGACTTAACTTGTTTGAAATTTATTTTAGCAAGTAAAAAGTAAAAAAAAGAAATGAAATTCGGTATTTTGACTTGCTGCATTTCAACTTCCTCTTTTAAAGGTGCAACAGTTGGAAAATAGTGTCGCCTGAAAACGAATAAAAATTTTCTCATTAATTAATATTTTACTAGAAAATCTGTACACTACTAGTGCTTTAAAACAATGAGCATTAAAGCCCAGAAATAAAGCTTTTATCATATTTAATAAAATGAACTGTGCAAGATCAGTTTAAGACTTTACGTTGCTTATTAAATATTAGATTGCTGTGAAAATTAAGGCTTATTTCAGGGTCTTCCGAAAAATGCCTTCGGTAGAATGGTCTCTAAATTTCTGCTTTAAGGGTACATAAAGAGATGCATACTGATTCAGATGTTTCATTGATAGAAGTTTTGACCATGAAGATTAAACACATTCATGAATATAGTCGTCGTGTTACTATCATATTCAGTGGAGAATTTACGAAAATCAATCTAAGATACTGATTCAGATGTTTCCACGGTGGAAGTTTCGGCCATGAAGATTAAACACATTCGGGATGACGTTCAGTTGCGAATTGCAGTAAATCTATATATGAAATGTAGAGTCATTAGGCTGTTTGGAAGCAGGAGATGTGAAAAATGAGCAATGCCTTCGCCGGAACTCAAACCACGGACCTCTCGAATACGCGCCGCGTGTGCTGACTGCTGCGCCATGAAGGCATGCGAAGAAGGCGGGGAAAATACCTTCTAGGATATATGTAACTATGCCGAGATTTTAGAGGTACATAGTGTCACTGCATGGTATTCATTTGGCTTGAAGTATAAACTTCAGCAATAGGATGATGTCTGCTCTAACATTCGGCATATATAAACCGTTTTTTCTCTTTTTATTGCATCGATACCTCGTCTGATTTCACTCTCACATGGAGAGGAAAAACTGTGCTTTCACAGGAAATCGAAAGTGTGTCGAACCACAATGCTGGGTTGAACTAGTTTGACACAGCATAGAATTGATACATGAGATCATTTACAAGGCAAGCACCATCCACGACGTCTACCGATTGCTAAACAGGAAGAGGTAGGAAAACTTCTAAAGGATATGCAAAAAGCGAAATTATTAAGAATTCAGCAACTCTTTCTGGCCCCTCCCTTCGTCCTGGTCAAGGCTATGAAGAAACACAGCTACTCTCTTCCGAGGAATTGACAACATTGTGGACCTTCAGTGTTGAACCGTTTCAGATGGGTAAAAAGAGGACTTACAGCGGTTATCCTAAATGTCTTTTCACAAATAGGTTTACATGAAAATGATAGTATTTTTATTTAGGATTTTATGGTGACTAGATGGAAATCCAGCTTCTGAAATTTGTCATAGACATTGCAGTGTGTTATTTGTTCGTTCTTGTAGCCCCTTTCTTTCAGCTGATGTACTGACACACCATTTAGATTAAGCAGCTGAGAAAGAGGAACTGGCAAGAAAAATCAAAGATTCGATTAAGTCGTCAACTGTGCAATCGGTGTGGATTCTTTTAAAGAGCTTAATCGCTTCCCTTCCAAATCTCAGAAATTGTTAGTTTTATCTACAGGGATGTGAGCACACTCGTCTACCTTCACTTATAGAAAATGGTTCTGAAATAAGAGATATTTTTGTTTTAGAACTATTTTGGAATTTGCATAATGATATGCTATCGATTGGCTTATAGACATTTATTGATGAAATAGCAATTTTAATAACTAAAAGGAAGATCCTGTCTAGAGTTCTAAACTGATGCTGTTAGTTCGATCTGGTGGGTTCGATCCCAGGTGAGCGGGCTGGTTGTATAGTTAATTTTCGTGGTTTTTTTCCATGAGTAACGTGACTATGATCCAGTTTTCCTCACAAAAGCTTTTACGAAGGCATTCCTAATTTCAGGCAGTTAGCCGTGGTGGTTTTGTCATATTCAAATTACCTAACCTAACCTTTTAGTTCATAAGTTATTTTATGAGATTTAAATAAAAGTTAATTTTATAAAAGCTTTTTTTTTTAATTTTTATGTGATTAAATCCTCTACAATTTCCAGCTGTCGTTACACTTGTGGAGTTTTATTTAATTTAGCTAAAACTTAATTTTTATTTTAAAGCAACTTTTTTTATTCTCATTTTCCCCCTACGCTTTCTTTCCAGAATATTAATAAGCTAGCGAGTGTATATTCAAATGAGGTAGAAATAGAAAGTATTTGAGGAAAGGTTTTTGGAAGGTGATTTTAGAACGTGTTATGTCTGCTTTAAGGCCACGTTGATATCTTAAACTGCTACAAATTAGAGCTCTGTGGCGCTGAGAACTGCTAGCCATTAGACTCGTTTATGCCGACTTCTACGAGTCAGAGCTTTCCTGAGCGTTAAATTTTCTTGTGAGTCGTTAGGCTAAACTCGTTGCATTTAATTTTTAATTCATCGTTATCTGTTTGAGTTAAGCCAGCAGTGTTAGATTTTGCATATTCCTAAGTGGGGCCATCTGTGAAATTGTTTTAAGTGAATAAAGTGTTCTTTACATCCTTGCTCTGACCTTTCGTCGTAACTACTTCGACTGTATAATTCCTCATACAGTCGTTTAGGTCTCATAGTTTATGCTGCAACATCTTTCTCTGCTATTCCACATAAAACTCAGTTAGATCCTACATTGAACCTGGTGAATTCTCCCACAGGCGTGAATAAATTACCAGCACAGAAGAAGGGTAAAAACTAACAGTTTATTAATTCAAAGTTTAACAGAAAGGCACGATTTTCGGGCATTTTAAAACAACGTCAACTTGCGGTGAGAACTTAATGTAGAATACAATTCAAGTCGAATGTAAAATAGAATAGTGCTGTATTAGGACATTAATTTACACCTAACAGGTTGACTCACAAAAATCTAACAGGCGTGATGATAATCTGAAATGGCCAAAAGGCTTACTAGTGTAACAGCGAGATAGCAACGAAACTTGCGCTGGCTAGCGAAAACACGTTCTGAATAAACTCAGAGATTTACCCGTTTATATTCACTTCACTTAACATTAAATTTACATCCTGGCGAGAAAATACTAAAGGATACTGAGAGCTTCAGGAAAGGTATCAAACTTAAAATAAATTTCTTATGCAAAATAAGGGAAATCCTGCAATGCTACCGAAGAAAACGAGATTCTATACACTCTTTGCTGTCATTATGTTGCTGATAAATAATAGTATTTGCAATAAAGAATACGTATATATATATCAGGGCAAGACATTTATCGAAAGATTCTTTTCAGAGGAGGTATTTTTATATATATATATATATATATATATATATCGAATTAATAAGAATTTCAAAGTGCTACAACTTCTGCTGTAAAAATGAAATAGGACTATAATTTCTTTTCTCTCCTTGTTCTCCAATTTCATTACAGCACCTAGGAAATATTTTGACATCCTACCCGATTAATCTCTCAAGACAACAAATTTATCTTTCTCTTGGCAAAAGATTCTTCTCAATTAAGAGAGAAAGCGAAAAAAGATCCATGAACATAAAAGTGATTTGTCTTTCTGTGACGCTCATTAGCTTGTATTGGCACAGGAAAAGTGCCGACTGTAACAGTGGGAGACAAAAACAAACTCTTCTACTCTTTCCAAATACTCCGTGAAAAAATGTTTAGCATTTTGGAAGCCATTCATCAGCAACTGAATCGGATTTTCGAGGAAGTCACCTTGCAGTTTCCGAGACGCTGAGTGGGTTTAAAGATAGATTTGATGGTAGTTTGTTGGCGCTTTAGTACCAGCGAATTTAAGGCTTGATATTTAAATCTCTCTGGGTTAACAGATTGTTCACTAAGCAAGGATGATGCAGATCCTTCTAGTCGCTTTCGAAGTTCTTTGGATTGCATGGTAAATATTTACTCTTTTACTCATTAACATCAAAATTATTTAATTGAATGTTTTAAGGAATTTGAGCCATTTCTGACATGTATGTGTATATCGGTAAATATTTTACTTCTGCAATCATAAGCGTAAATTAATTTAAATTTCATTTTTTAATTAGTAAAGATTTAATGGCAATATTTTAAAACAAAATCTTCTACTAACAGCTTTCCAATTAAAATTCTGAAATTACCATCCCCCTCCCGAAATAATACATTTTTGCTTATATAAAGTGCTTTATTTTATCCCTTTGTGTTTTAATTTAAAATAAGCAGTTATCTAAACTGCGATACGACATTTGATCGTTTTTAAAGAAAAGTATTTAAAGTTTGCGCTAACGATTACAATCAAGGAAACATAATTTTCTCATTAGTTATTTTTCACAGTTGCATTTACTAATGATGAACAAGGGTTAAAATATTCCTTTGAAAAAGTATTTTTAAAAAATGACTAAATAATAAAACTTTAAATAATTTTCAAATGTTGTTTGGTTTGCGAATGAAAATGATAATTTCATTTTTTGAACTAATTGTAACTTAAAATTCTGTAAATTACATCTATTTGGAACTTAATAAATTACGAATAGACGTTAAGTTGCATAATGAATAAACGCAAAGTAAGTAGCCGTTCAAAACCTAACCCAGTTATGCGCTGATAGTTGCAGCAGCTGGTGGTAGCATTGTAAAATAAAAATAAAACATTTAAATCCATCTCATATTCAACCTGGAACAAACCGTCAGAAATAATATCGAGAAGCAAGGTGACTAATTGCATAAAAAGATGCAAAAATAGTGTATACCAAAAATTTCATTGTTTCATGTGCTCCTCGATATTGTTTCCAATGAGAATTATTTGAATGTTTCGTTTTTAATTTACAGTATCAATTTGTATAAGGTATATTAATAAGAAATACAAGAGAAAATAAAGTGCCAAAAAATACAAAAAAAAGCTATTCTCGGAGATATTTGTTTAATAGTTTTTTCATTTATTTAGTCATTGGCATAAGGAAGACGGGATATCGGAATACTTTGGATAATTGAAGGTCGGATAATAAGAACTCTAATGTATTTTTGTTTCCTAAATTTAAGTTGGTAAAATTTTTGTAGATATTTTGACTATGGCAATGTACTCTAGGAATGTTAAAAGTGTTGTACTGAAATAACACTCATTGTTGCTTTTACCCGTGCTGATCGGTAAATCCTCATACACCATCTCTTGGAAAAAGACCTTTGACACCATCTCTTGGAAGAAGACCTTTGACACCATCTCTTGGAAGAAGTTCAGAATTTAAATAAAATTCAAGAAATTTTAGTCTTTTTATATTCATTGTTGGTAAGTGCTAGGCTTTGCCAGTAAATTCATAAATACACTTGTATTCAAATATGTGCAGATTAGGTATTTGAATATGATAAAGCCACGAGGGCAGTCTGCTTAACAAGAGAGATGCCTTAATGCTTCGTGGAGAACTTTCTAGAGAAAATGGCTCTTATTCACGTTAAGCCTGGCAAAACCCATCAAAACCAATAATGTAACTAGCTCGTTCCCCTGGGTTCGAATCCAGACAGGCCGACTACTAGCATTCGGCGATTTTAAACACTCAGCCATTGATGAGATTCGAGTATTTGCAGTTATAAGGATAAATTCTAATTTTACTTAATCTAAGCACACAAGTACTTTACTAGACTTCCGTAAGAATTCTTGTTTAATTCTTAACTTAGCTGTATGCAAACAATTCAAAGGTGTAACAATAATTGTATAAAATTAGCTAAAACATTTATTGATATTACAGTTTGAAATTACAAAACTAAAAGGATTAGCAGAAGCCGCAGTTCCTCTACTTGGGGCCTGAGATGACAATAGTAGTTCAATTATTTAAAAATCAAATATTAAAGAACCTGAATGCTAGATTAGAGCCCCTTCTCACGTACTTACAAATGAAATATAACTCTTCTACAATTAGCACTGTGGATCTGTAGACGTGCGCGAAAGATTCAGCGTTATGTTAATTAAAATAAATCTTTCCCAGTTGCACAATATATATAATTAATAATATTTCCCAAGCTAGTAGGTAATAGGTAACAACCATTTTTAAAATGTCTGCGCAATTTCAATTCCATAAACATTAATCAGAAACATTAACATTGGTAATAAAACACTTATCTTTTTCGAGAAATCCTTATGTAATTTTTTTGCTGTTTTGTTCTCCCCGTATACACAGCAATCTGTTTTCGCTAAAAAAAACCAGAGAATTACGCAAAATTCGGCATTACTCATCGGCCAACAATAAATAAAGCGAAGAGCTATTTTAAATGAGATACGGCTATCTTCAAAAAACTTTTTGACTCACATTCTATCACTTTGCTTGTAACTTTTCACATTGCATTTCCATAAAATTCAGTCTTTAAAGAAATACAACTTCATATAATGCGAATTTTTTTTACTGTGCGTTTTTGGGCAAAACGCCATAATTCTGCAGAAATCTTTATGACAAAGTTTTGGAAAATATTATTTTATCGCAAAAAAGACATTCATTTTGTAACAAAAGAGTCTCAAAATAGAGAAAAGATAAAAAATTTAAATATTTTGGAGTCTACTTTTTTAATATTTAGTGAAAGACGTATGCAAATAAATTTCAAAAATTCAAGTGACTGAAAACAAATGTAAGCCACGGTAATACTCTACTAAATCAGACTTGATCAAAGGAATAATAAAAAATACAGATATTTTTAATGCAACCTTTATTTCCGAATACCAAAGACAAACTAGCTGCGTATAAACAAAGATAACGTAACAGTTTCTTTTACAAATACTAAGAGCTGCCACTATCTATTTGGCAAGCTATGGATAGATGATCACAAATTCGTATTTAATAAACTGGCGGTTTTATCTTTAGACAAGTACGAATTAAAGTTAATCAAAACTGTACCTTGATATTTTGAATAAGATTTCTATCACATTAAATAATTAGCTCTATTTGTAGATTTTCCGGAGAGTTATTCACGTTCTTTTTAATGGTAATGAGAATGGTGGGAAACTGGTTCCAAATCATTAAAATCTGAAGATTTTTCTTCAAATTCTTTTCATAGTAATGCTAATTAATTTTTGGGAAATGTATTCACGGTCTGCGTAAAATTGATTCGAGAACCACCTACGACACACGCGCCGCCAGTTTGAGTTGACTGATCTACTCTGAAACAGAAGCAATGGTTATACGTGGAGAACAGTACATGGCTTCTGCAGATATACACTGGCTCTGTTTCTTACATAATAGACAGTGAATTTGCATTTTGCGTCAGGTAATACCGTGACCTTCGTGAAGACAGAATGAATCATGACCAGAATATCATGAATTTCTCTGCTATCACAAGCACATAAAAAAATTCAGCAATAAAATGGAATACATTTAAATTTAATATCATGATAAGTAACAAAATTGTATTTTGCAATTAATAAAGTATGTATATATATTTCTTAATATTATACAATTAAAAATGATATATTATGGATTACAATATTTAGTAGTTATGCTAATGTTTCCTTAACACCATTTCTTTCGATCATATATAACTCTATATACACATTTTTAGTTTTTGCATTTCAGGAGAATGACAGATTACCATGATCATTTCATACACTTTTCAAAATCAGTAATCTTTCTCTGCATACTACGCGGATGAGCTTTGAATTATATACACAATAACTTACTATATGCATTTAAACTTGCTCTTCGTTGAACAGCATGTCATAAAAACTTATTTCTTAATTTATTGTTTTTTTGCTATTACATGTAGCAAATTGAGTGACGAAAATAAAGCTATATTTAAATACAGTATTAAAAATCGTATATTCAAATATTCATAATTTGCATAGTTTCTTATCATCTCCTCTTTCTATCATATCTTAACATATTCTTCTCTCCAGAATAATCATAATTTGATTCAAACAATGATTTTTCTAAAATCATTAACCTTACAAACTATTTTTCCTTAAATCGCATACAATGAAATTCCTTTTTTCATTTATCATGAATTTTCTTGCCATCGAAAACATATTCAGAAATAAATCCATGAAAACAGAATGTACTTTAATGCTAAAAAAACCTAAATTCAAACATTCATATTTATATTATAATCGTACCTCAAAAAACACAAACGTATAACTGATTTTTAGATGTCAAACTATGCAATGTTTGCAGTTACAATAAAATAACAAAATTACATTTCATAATTAGCATAATAAAAATATTAATGCTTTTTAATTTTTTTAGTTTTCGTTCATTTGAATCAGAAAATATTTGCTAAAACTTTTTTTTATAATAGTTTAAACAAATATATACAAACGTATTTAGAATTTCGATGACAATATTAAAGAATTCAGAACCGCAAGACTGGCATATTTCATTGTCAAGTCGTCCACTATTAAGTATATATTTTTAAAAAAATAAAAAAACGACTAAATGCTGACTCTTGCATTTTTGAAAATGCATTTCATATTTTTATTTAAATACTCTAAACATTCAATAATTATTAATTTAATATTAAAAACCAAGGCGGTTGGTTTATAAAACTCACTGTATTTACCATATCTAAGTACTTCCACTTATCTTTGCTTTCTGCCGTTTGAAATAACGGAAGATTATCATAATCTTCCACTACAATCAATAAGTTATCCAAACTTCGTAACTATGTTTTGCACATTATACCTACGTTAAGTGGATATAATGTTTCTTAAGTGGGTTATACTGTGTAATGTACATAAGTTTCAAAGAATGTCCACAGTAAGCAGCTGCATGTATTAAAGCCTGCTGTTCGTTCACTGATACATTTGATTCTACATCACTTTGAATATCATCAGGCACAGAAAGATCACGTCGGGAAATTTGGAAACTTGTACATTTCATTAATAATGATATTTTATCAAAAAGGTATTAATTGGGACATTTACCGAGCATGTCTGAATATAGTACCAATACACTTTTCGCTTGAAGTTTTCGTTTACTTATATATGCTCTAAAATGTGCTGTGCAGTGACATGAAATGTACTACTTGATATTTGACAATAGAAACCAAATCGAGATTCCAAGCAATCTGTTTGAAATTTACATGTCAGTGCATATTGCGTTGGATTTGAAAGAATATCCTCATTTGCAGGTATTTTGTAATGCATTTTGTAATATGTATCAAAGCAAAAAATATCTTTTCGCTTAAACATCCATAACGTGGTTTTACTTTCATAATCTGCTATGTTTCCAGCCGCAATATAAATTCTCCAAAAACTTGTGGGGTTTTACTATTTAATTCTAAAGTTCTAACTTACAACCCCACGAACGCTGACAAGCGAATAATCGCTTAAGTGTGTGAACAGAACACGTAAGAATTAGAGAGGGCTTACAACCCTTTATTTTTCAGTATATTTACAATCAGTTCCTACTTGGAACTTTACACAAAGCCTCCACTCGGGCTTGAACTTAAAATAATAATAATTTAAACTAAACTAGCTTAACTAAGCTATTTGAAAGGTATAGCCGAAGCTATCAGAGATCTAACTAGCTGGCTCCTAAGAATTAGTTAAATCGGCGAAGCCAAGTAAGGGCCTAAGGTATGGCCGAGCGTAGCAATAGCTAAGAGAGACATAGCCAAAAGGCAAACGCACGCTAGTCAGGGAATCAGACTCTCTCTCTCGACCGACTCTCATTTGCACTAGTACTCTTTCTCATTTGCATTAACTGCGTTTCTGAATTTACATTCTGGCAGGAAACTGTAAGCTGAAATCAGAATAAAATAGGAAAGATACAAAACTTAAAATAACTGTTAATAAACTTAGGATAAACCTTACAAACTTAAAACGTTCATCAGATACAGTCTAAGTTAGCTATAAATGTTCCCTTTTTGGGGAAGGATGCTTAACATTCATTACGTCCCACTACTTTTTGATAACTTTTATAAACGTTGCTGTCATCTCACCATTTTCAAAACAGCAATCCTCCTGGATGTATATGTACAGCTGCACTAATTGCATCATCAAAATTCTTTAATGGTAAACAAACTGATTTTTTATTCTGTTCGTAGGATACACAGCTTTAAAATTTAGTTTATAACTTATATAAGGCTCTTTCAACGAGCAGCCTCATGTAATGTCATGCATCCTGCAGGTGTTGCTTTCAAAAATAATTTTCCCTATGTCTCAAGTACCTCGCGACTGTCTGAGAGATGTTACCGAGACATTCAGCTTTGCAGAACTGATTCAAGTCTACCACCTACCAGTTGTCAGTATTTCCGGCTAAATCTGTTGAGACACAGCCGGTTCTATAAACATTACTTTTATTTTCTGTGGCCGAATTGTACGATCTGTGATGTGCTGTGTGACAAGACTTTCCTATCGAGAATTTATGTTGATTCGGATTTTGCAGGTTTATGCTGATTATAAGGAGTGATGATTTACATGTGATGAGTTATCTTGGACTTTGCTTCCTACTGAGTGTGCACAGATCAGTCAGTATAACTTGGGGATATCTGGATCTTTTCCTTTTTTCTTTTCAAAATCTTGTGTTTGTACCTTTCCAAACCGTCTGTAAATAACCAATTTTTAAGCACTTGTTGATATTTTGTACTTAATCTCTGTGATATAAGTACTTTCGCTAGTAATTTAGGTTTGTATTGTTTATTAGTGTCTCCAATTTACCAGTTTTTTTGGCCGTCTGAACTTCAGGACAGTATAAGTATCAGCCACAAGTTTCCATATTAGAGCGCCAACACACCCTCTGAACAACCTTTACTGAAATTCCTTCAGGGTATGCTTCATTTGTAGTGAGTTAGAAATCTTGTTATCCATAAAATCGTAGATAATTTTGGTTCATTTAAGTTATGTTAATACGATAAGTGTATCTCTCCAAGCCTCGTTAATATCTACAAATATCGTAACTATATATCCTTTATCTGATAGACGTATGATGACTCTCTACTGCACGTTTCGCGAATGAGAGTTAAAACTTTGCCGAGACATAGATCAGCGACAGAAAAGACACTCTGATGCCGATTTGAGAGTCTCGAATCAGACATGGACTAGCCTTCATCGCGAAAAGATCTGAATAATGTTGTTATGCCATAAGCAGACAGTTCCGTCGATACCTATGTAAATATACATTTAATTAGTACAACATTATATTAATCTTAGATTTGTTGTAAGTAAAGGAGTATAAAATGCCATCAAAGTAGGATTTATTTATGCATGATGATGAAACATAGTTATTTCTTACTTAAATAGATAGCAGAATCACGAAGAAAGATCCAACGACCAGGGCAGTAGACAGACAAATAGTCCATCTTGGATCTTTTAAATATGAATCTAAATTACTGAAGTAGTTAAGAATTCTTGAACTTACCTGAATAAGAAACAGGTTCAGCAATAACAAGTTCTCCTGAGTAGTCAGCTTTCAGTCAGAGTTGTTGATCATTTAGGAGACTGTTCTTTGTAACATGGGAACCGAGACGTTGTAGTTAAATTCTTTCCGCAGATTTTGCATTTTGTCCTGCCCAGACGACTTCAGATCCAGGCAAGATGCCGCATGGATTATGACCATTATTCCAGAGAAAAGAATCAGAATATCTGCCATATCACAACCTAGAGATGGGATTACAGACCGGTTGACACAGTTAAAAAATGAGTTACAATTCTTAATAGTATAAGTGTTACGAAGAAATATACCTATTGAGTCAGCACACTAGTACATATTACATGTACAAGCATATACAACAAGTAAATACATTTGTAAGCATATCTATAAAATGCAGTTAAAATTTGTACAAAGTAATAATAAAAGGAGTGTGAACATACCTATATAGCAGTATATAGCTGGTGATTTAAATCAATGCGAAACGTCTTTGATATGAGTAGTTCCACTATTAATACACTCCATATAAACACGCATCTATACATACTTATATACACCTATGTATGCGTGCAGTCTTGCACAGAATAAATACATACACATAGATATATTACACACATACACAACAATGCAGTCTAAAACAGTTAAAACAAAAACGGAACAATGTGAACAGAAGGGCCTTTACATATATAGCAATATAAAGAGAAGTTATGCATTGGTAAAATTGTAACTACTATAGTGCTGTGAATGTGTTATATAAGTATTATAAATTAGTGACGCAAAAGCACTCATTGGGTAGCAGTGCCAATGCTGATGATAAAAGAGTTCCATAGTGACTAACAGAAGCCCGAGGCGAAAATGAAGTATTGAAACAATTTGCAAATGATACAGATAGGGGTGAGCTATTTTCTTCTGAGGCGAATGAGTTGTGTTTTCGGAGCGTCTCTAAAGGTAAGTGAGTGCCTGTCGGTTTCCATAGAGTTTGGGTAAGTAGAGGCAAAGGTTATAGGATCAGCTCCGCCGATGTCTCCGCAATGGCACTGGTGGGCATCTCTTAGTCAAAAATGTTACCAAATACACGACCCATAACTTAGCATGTAAGGGCCGAGTTGGTACTAAGTAAATTAGTTTTCACTTAGGAAAAGGGTCTAAATGTTCTTCTCCCAGTTAACTCTAGTATAAATAAAACACAGCAATACCATATTTTTAGAAGGCAGACGGGGATAGGAAAGTTTAGACTATACAGAACATAATCCTTTTATTAAGGAGCATCTGAAGACGTGAGTTTCGCTGTCTCGTCAGTCTACTCACTGCCCACTATTTCTGTGCGAACTGAGACCAACTCATGTAGGATCTAATGGAGACTGGAAGATAAGCAGGTTTTTATACATATCCTGACAGGTGGGCTCCTTCTCCGGTTTCCTACAATAGATTTCAGGCAGAAAGTGTAGTCGTAAAAAATAAGTTGATTTGAAATTAGTTATAGCTGCGCTAATGGCAACAATTTCTACTTGAAGGACGATATTGTTGTTGTTCGGTCTGTAGAATTCGTATCCAGATTATTGTCCATTATACAGTAATCACAACCTGTTCCAGTATCTCCCTTAGAACAATCAATGTAGACTGTGATTCTGCCTGTGTCGAGCGGTAGATTGTTCACCGTCAATAGAGCCGGTAAAATTTCTCACAATCAGAGAACACTGCAAGTCTCAGTTCAATCAGTGATTAATGCAATTCAGTGAATAATGCTCATAATCAGTGAGTAGTGCAGTTCTCATAATCAACATTTCTCGTCATCAGTAATCTCATTGGCAGGAATCATATGAATTACCTTATAGTATGGTAGAGTATGCAAGTGTTATAGCCATGGCAATCTTTCTGAGATCATTTAAATAACTGGGAGCAAGCATATCGGGTGATTAAGAGCATGTTTGATGGATTTTTATCCTCCTTAAGTAAGCAAATTATCTAACTTCTGTCATTTTGGAGAAATACTTGACGCACCAGAATTATAAAGGACTTACCAACCACTTCTATAAAAGCACCTCTTACAAGCTTCACAAAGTTAATATTCGCTGTCGGAAAGCTATAGTACAACGACTGATAACGAACGCTTATGCTAAACGCTGGTTTTACTTGACAAATAGCATAAAACTTACACAGTGCATAAAGTAAAATATGCGGTCTTGAGCGAACAATTCATTTTCACCGTCATTCCCATTTCTAGGGCTCACCAGCGCTGAATTCTGGTAGTTCGGTTTAAGGTTCGAATTTTGCGAATGGGTTGTCTGCATGAGCATTTTCGCGGTTTTCCCCATGTTTAATGTGTATATGAGTCAGTTTCCTTAAAACGTCCTCCACGAAGGCATTCTTCCCCGTAGGCAGATATCTGTCGAGGCTTTACCGTAATCACATAAAAAAATTTCTATTTCTGGGATATTTTAAGTGTGCTAGAACTCTTTCGGAGGTTTATGATATTGATCACTTTATGCCGACAGTGAAGTAGGAAGGGTGGTGATGGTTTGAGCTTTAGTTTCGTGGAAGACTTTGGGAACACTAACTGTTCTTGATATAGGATCACTCTAAAGAGCTTTAAATCAAACATTGTATTATGAAATAAATACCACATATTAGGATGAAAATGTGCCAGCAAACCCACAAAATTGATATCAAAGTGATTTGAAGAGCATGAAAGTGAGCTTGAGCATCTCAATATTCTGCATGATCTCTTGATCTCAATACCATTAAGCTAATCCGAAGTCAGCAAGAAGGCATAATTTAAGAAATAATTTCCTCTACCTCCAGAAGTAAAATAGCCAATGTTTTGCAGAACAGAAAATCCATTTAATGACTGTACAAGACTTGCATCGGTCATTTCCAAGAAAAATTGTTACAGTAGTGGCCTTCAAAAAAACACTTAGTCTGTATTAATAAGGGGTTACTCGTCAAATATCGGTGTTGCGTTTTCATAGTAGACTCCCTATGCTCATCCGCCCACCAGCGGCCGAGCGGTAAAGACGCTGAACACTGGTAGTTCGGTCCGAGGTTCGAATCCCGCGAACGGGCTGGTTTTCCCCATGTGTAACGTGTATACGAGCCAGTTTCCCTTAGAAAGTCCTCCACGAAGGCATCCCTCCCTTTAGGCAGATAGCCCTCGTGTGCTTTGCCATAATTGAATAACCCAACCCAACCCAACCCTATGCTCATCCCCTACTTTCAACGTACACTCCCTATACTCATACTCTAATTTCACCGTACACTCTAAAACATAGTTTTAAATATCCAGCGTTAAAATTCCAAACTACCTGTCACAATAAACTAAACTGAAGTGAATTTTTTATTTTGATCTAGTTTTATGATTTCGCATCAGAAAATTTCGATGATTACCTCAATCTTGATAAGGTTTTGTCATTTTGCTGGATAATTTGGATATTTACCACTCGATACTGGTAAATGTCGGGATTAATTGTTAAATTTTCAAAATTTTGCGGTTTTTGAACTAACGTATATTAGTTAATTTAACGCAATATAGATTAAATCAAATTTTAAATAGGCATCCAGATCATAAAAGCAATCCTGTGAGTCCTTTGAATGCAACCACAGCAACACAATTTAGTTACATAGGGGAATTTCAGGGGGGGGGATAACTTATTATATTGTACAAAGGCCAAAAAACTAGCTTGGTTGGACTTTGAGCTTAGTTTTCATTCACTGTCTTCTGACCGTCTGTATGAGTGCCTGCAATTCATGAGCACAAAAGTAACAAAGAAGTAAAATTTAGAATCAACAATAGTAACCAATACAATGACACTTCGCTTAGTTCAATTATTCCCAAACTTTTACCTCTTATATTACTTCCAAATTACATCATTACTAAAACACTCCGGATTTTTACTACTACTTAAATTATTAATTTAAACTTTATCTTAATTATCCTATCTAATTTATAAAGGGAAAAGATAAATTTGTGCATTATTTGTCTGAAATTTAATTTTTGTTTCGTTAAATTATAGCTTTTCATTTCCAAAGCCATTGACAGTCAGCGACATTGTTCCTCCAGGTTACGATAAACTTTTACCACCAAAAGTAATAAAAGGTTTGTAACTATTCTATCTTTCCTTTCTATAATGCTGAAATTGAATAAATAAAATTATTTCACTTCAAGCTACATTTTACATTTCTGTTAATATAAAACGTTGCTCAAAGCATTGGTGGATTCCAGCTCTAACGTAACTCTTTTTCTCGACTGACAACTACCTAATTTTCCTTTCTAGATAAAGGTGGTTTTAATTTTAACATAATTTTCAAATTTAACTTAAATGTTAAAGTAAATACACCATTTCAATTAAAAATAGTTCACATAGAGTGGATCTGTTTGTAACCGGAGCCTTCAATCATAATTACTAAAAACTAAAACATTTGAGCACATCTCAAAAACGCTTCAAATAAAGCAGTAAGCAATGAACTATGGATAAATTTTAAAACGATTCCAGTATTTTGAAAGAATGTATAGCTAAATATTAAAATTTCAACTTCCTGAACTTAAAACTGAGTATAGAAAATATATTTACGAGTAACTTCGAAGTAATTAGTCACACATTAGATTCTTATTCTAATAGTTTTATTAATATGCTCTAGATGGCACTGGAACAATTCTAAATATTAGTAAGGGCACACTAAACACCACTAGTATTACATCACATGCTACGATTTTCATCTGGTTTTATACACTCACTTCCAAAAGTTAAGCACGAAGATGTAAAATGCAAAAGAATCAACAAATACTGCTTTGATTGACACAAAATTCGGCAGGAAAGTAGCATATATATTTATGCATGAACCAAAATCAATAACTATATACAGAAATGAAAACAATATTAAATTTTTGTAAGTTATCAGATAGTGACATACTGGAGACTTAAACAGAATTAGGTATAAAGTGAAAATAAACAGCATAAAATGGAAAAAAGGACATTAATAAGGTATGTGATCCCCTCCTCATCTGTATACAAAGTTTACACCTTGTGACCATGCTTTCAATTAGGTGGTCAACCACCGCAGAATTAAGCAACCGCCATCCTTCTTGTAGAGCAGTTTTCAGCTCAATAAGAGTGGCTGGAGGTGGGAAACGTGAAGATACAGCACGGCCGATAGCATCGCAAAGATTTTCAATAGGATTAAGGTCGAGCGAATATGCTGGCCACGCCATACGCGCAATCCCTTCACTCTCCAGGTAGTCATCGACGATGTCAGCTTTATGGCGTTATCGTCCATTAAAACAAAAGTAGGGCCAACTGCTGCAGCGTACAATTTCACAATGGGTTCTAGGACTTCATCTCGATACCGGACAGCCGTCAAAGAACCCCGTTTAAAGATGTGCAGGTCGGTGCGGTATAATAATGAAATCTTTGGCGTACAGTCAGTGGCGTACAGGTATCCGGGCGTACAGTCCACTCATATGCAATCTTCGGCGTACAGTAGTTGCAGATACCGCCTTATCAATGGACGCTGTAACCATAGATGTCACACGTGTAGAGGTCGCTCTGCGATTCCGCTTGGCTACAATAGCAATATATCGATCTTCCGCGGGGGTTGTAACCCTTGGCTAGGGCCTTGAAGGCTACGAGCCTTCGGAAAACTGTCTGTGAGGTTTGGAATTGTTTCCATAAACGTGAAGTTAAGGTATGATGAATGCCGAAGAAAAGAGAAACATCTGTCGACTGTGATCGACTGTCCTGCTTCAATGCGCCCCACAGTACGCCAGCGCTCAGAATCTTCCATTCGTCTTCTGGAAGTCATGGAAACACTTATGTCTTGAAAACAAATTGTACGAAAGTTTTAAACACGTTCTGTCAGCATTTACAATCAACTTCTGTAACCCTTCATAAAGCTGGCTTCTTATAAGACTGCCCTTTTTGCTTATTTTCTTGACATGAAAGTGCGGTTGGCTGTTACATAACATATTTGCAAACTTCCATCTACCTCTGCAGTGAATTGCATACTCTTCAATTCTGATTGGCTTCCGGAAATTAGCATTTTCCTCTCCGTGCTTAACTTTTGGAAGTGAGTGTATTACTAAGCCCTTTTGTATGTTCTGAAGTAATAAAGAAGGAGCTTGGAAGGAGCTTCTGAAGGAGCTTGAGTGCCTTAGAATGACGGAATCTAAAGCTTAACTGTAGTTCAAATTATAAAGAAACCTCATGCATTTCTATATTTTTATAGCTAAAGTTAAAATCGTTTAATAAGAAAACAACATAAACTCATAAACTCTAAGCATAAATATGAATGTTTCATGAATAAAAGTCGTTTTGATTTACTAACGAAATGAAAATCAAAGTAGTACGCTTATACTTCTTTCACCAAATGCAGTCTGATCTTTACTTAACATTTTGATTAAAAGAGCTGTGTATGTATATTGCTTACTATTAGTAGTTGCTAAGCAGTTTACTCTCAAACTGCAATTGTATGCAGAAATAACTTAGTTCGCTTCAAATGCGAAAGAACGATTTGTATAAGAAATTCATGTTAAGAATTTTTACACCCGAAATATTCATTTATAAAAACCTATTTTCATTGTTTCAGGTTTCTCTTTTCTGCTTAAGAAAGTTTTTCAGTTATGAGGTTATTCTTCAATAGTCCCTTTAAAATATATCATTATTAATATATTACGGACTTTAAGTGTAACTTAATTTGTATCACTATTTAAAATTAGATATTAACTCTGTTTATAATGATAAAATTTTAATTCATGATAAAATTTTCGCATTCACTAAAATGTTTTAGTTTATTATTTAATACATTATTGCAGTCTTTTATCAATCAAACCTTGTGTTTTGAATCCACTCACTCATTCAAATCACGCGGTTTATAGCAAATATTTTGTTGTATGATCTTCTTTCATCTGCTTATGTTAAAGTTTATTTTTACTCGGTATTTACTCTGAAATAATAAGCGTGTCTTCTGATTATACTATTCTGCAGCAAAATTTTTCTTATGAAACTGAGACATATTCTATGTAATTTAAACTCAACACAGCCCGAAATCGGAGTTAAAAATATTGCATTGCTCTCCATTTTACAGAAAAAAAACCGCTTTTTAACGAAAACAGTTATGTTTTTAAAAGAAAAAGACACTGTTAATGAAGTAAGTGTTTTTCCACAGCCATAGTACAAATACATTGTTATAATTACACGTGTAAAGTCTATAAGGTATTTTCTCCCTCCTCTCTTTCGTGGTGTAATTAGGAGCATATTCGGCGCGTATTCGAAAGGTCTAGGGTTCGAGTCCCGGCGAGTTCATTGCTCATTTTTTGTGTCTCCTGCTCCAAAATAAACTAATCACTTTACAAATGGAACCCGAACAAAAAGATGGTGAACGATAACCAAGATTTGGAGATTGGTCCCCTAATCCCCAGTAGCCTTTTAAAAAGAAGAGTGTATAAGGTATTTTCTACCTCCTTTCCGCATGCCTTCTCGGTGCAATTGGAAGTATACTTGATACGTATTCGAAAGGTCAGGGTTCGAGTCCCTATAGGGTATTGTTCAATTTTCATGTCCCCTGCTTCAAAATTACCTAATGACGCTGCAATTCCACTCGTATTAAGAATTTTCACGCGTAAGAACATTGGCGCCTCAAGTGAAGAATTTCAGATGAAGGGATAAATACTAAAAGATGAAGGGATAAATACTCAAATTGCCGAAAGTAAGAACAGACTCTTTCGATAGTAAATATGGTAACTAACAGGAATTTTGCTGACAGTCTGAAGATTCAGTTCAAGAAAATAAGCAATTATCTAAGTTGATAGATTTAACTATTTAAAATCGTCTTTAAAAGGTTCCGCATTAAAATGTGCACAAAGGTAAAGATTAAGGCAAATACTTATGATTCAGCAATTGAACTATTAAAAGAACGATCTTCTAGAAACGAAATTATTATACGTTCTCATGTAAACAAACTGTTAAACTTAACTCCTTTGGAATCATCTTCGAACTTAAAAGAACTGGGCAGTTATTTGATACCATTTCTCTTCAGATTCGGAATTTTGAGACAGACGGAAAAGAACTAAATAATTGCCGGGTAGTTCCTTTTGCAATTTTAGTAAAATTAATTCCTGAACATATGGTACTGTAATATAATCGTTCTGCTAAGGAAACGCAATCATGAAAATAACTCTGTAGAGTCATTAGGATTTTTTTGAAGCAGGATCCATGAAAATTGAGCAATGCCCTTGCTGGGATTCGAACCTCGGACCTCTCGAATACGCGACGAGTGTTCTGACCCTTACACCACGAAGGTATGCTGAGAAGGCGGGAGGAGTACCTTATATACTCCTCCTTTTAAAGGGCGAGTGGGGGATTAGGGGACTTAATAGCCAAACCATGCTGGTGCAGAATCATCATCCCCCACTTTTTTTAGTGCGGGTGCCACTATAGAGTCATTAGGATTTTTGAAGCAAGATTCCGTGAAAAATATGCAATGCCCTCGCCGGGACTCGGACTTCAGACCTCTCGAATACGCGCCGAGTGCGCTTACCAATTCACCATGAAGGCATGCTAAGAAGGAGGGACAAATACATTATAACTCGGAATTACATCAAATTCTTAAAACAGAAATCGAAAAACGAAGCAAAAAAAGCTTTGTTCAATAAAATTCAAGATCATAATACAGGAAATATGAGAATTCTAAACGTCTACTGATAGCAGTTGCATTAAATACTTCAATTAAAAATGCGTGTATATTTTATTCTACAAATGATAAATCACTTTTATCTGTAAGTTAACGAAAAGCTAGTTTACTACATATTAGATGTTGCTTAATTTTTTGAAAAAAAATTTTTTTCTAGAGGTAGCCGTGATCGCATCCAGTGTATGAAATGTGGACGAAAACGCAGCCAATATGTTTGCGAGATTGGAACAGTGACAAAAAGCTTATCGAGGAGAATGAAGTAAATAAAATACAGACGGATGATATCATTAATGTATAGAATTAGCATACAGTACCCAACATGACGACAAGTCATCCTTTTTCAATTAAAATATAATGTCCTTCATCAAACTTAAAATGTTTTCCTTTTTTGGAAATGTTCCTGAGCATAAAAGGACTGTTTCCCTATACATACATCTATTTCTATAATCATACTAGTGTTTCATTTTACGCGTGTAAAATTGTACAACCAAGTTTATAAATTACCGTCTCAGATCTGAAGACAAAGGGATTAAGTCCATGAAAGGTTATAATCTGTACGAACCGTGGACAATGCTTTTCGAAATTGCTGAAAATTTGGGAATTTTATTTTTGCAGTTCTGTTTATAAAGCAAACGTTGAGAGGGTTTTTCAGTTAGAAAACTCTCAGTGAACCAAAGAACGGAAAGGACTTAATGTGGAATCAGTAAAGGAACTAACACAATACTATTTTAAGAGTACAATGCTAGAATATTTATAGTACTTATTAAGAAATGAAGAATTTTTGACAAAAATAGGTAACTCTAAAAAATATGTTTAAACGTCTAACTCAGGGATGGGCAAACTACGGCCCGCGGGCCAAATCCGGCCCCTTGGAAGACTGTATCCGGCCCGCGAATAGAATCTTAATTTGAAGGTCCGAGGCAAATTAAAAGAAATATATATTTAAATATTATATCTCCATCTCCTTTTCTACTTTGTTTAAATATTACTTTTTTTCTTCCTTTTGTTCAAATTATTGACGATCTTTTTACTGTCTCTATTTTTGTTTTACAAAACATAAATCGATGGAAATAGCAAGCACAAACACCTTTCAATCGGTAAAGTGTTAAACGCGGAAGTACTTTGGCAGTTATGCTGTAGATTGGCTTAAGAATCGTTATCTGTTTTTCGGGGAGAAGTATGCGAATTCTTTAAAGTGAATCAGACCTCACATTTGGCAGACTGCGCATTTTAAGCTCCAGCCAGCGGTCTTTTCTTTTGTCTCGAATTCTAGTATTACTGATTGCGTATGGAAAGATTGCGGACATATAGCATCATTGTGAATAGTGGTTTTGAAATTGTTAAAAGTATAGCGTAGCTAGTGCTTGTTTGGGTTATTCGTAAAATATTTCAACCCCAAAATGTCTACTAAAAAACGTAAAGTTGATTCAGAATGCCATGCTTTTAATGATGAATGGACCTAGAAATATTTTTTACAGTTGTAAAAGATAAACCAGTGTGTCTCATCTGCAATGAAGCTGTAGCAGTCTTCAAAGAATATAACATCATTATCGAAAGTGAGTTTCCCGAATTTAATATCTCACGCCCAGAAAATCAGTGCTATGTTTGCTTCATCTTATATATGTGAACAAGTGTTTTCAACAATGAACCTTAGAAAGAATTATTTAAGAAGTAGAGTGACAGATGAGCAGTTAGCCTCGTTCCTTAGAATCAGTACATCTCACTTCGAACCTCAATATAAGAAACTTTTAAAAATGAAAGCGCAATTTCATTCTTCTCATTAACATATTTAAATTGTAATACTTGTATATGTTTTTAAAATTTTAGAAAAATTTACCTTGGCCCGAACATTTTTTTTTCGATTTTTGGCCCGCGAACGAAAACGTTTGCCCATCCCTGGTCTAACTGGTATGAGCACTATGTTGAAAAAATTATTTTAATGTTGAAGTTCTTTATTTTTTACAATAAAGGTTTATATATCTTTCATTTTATTCTAAACTGCTTCTTTTTCAAAATAAGTCTCCTTCTTTTCCACTTTCACCGCTGGCAGCTCTAGCAATGCAAATTATACAACGAATTATTCCATTTTCAGAGGACACTGTTGCAACATACAGATAGCTATTGCTTTGCTGACTCACCTAGATCAGGAAGCAAAAAATTAAATGTTTTGCTGACGCTGCAGTAAAAGCACTTTTATTGAAAAGCAGATATCTCGTAAATTAAATATAGAAGTGACAGGTCAGGAACGTTTCAGTATTTTGTTTTTCGTTCAAGAGCTCAGAAAACGGTAATGAGTAATCGCGTGACAGCAAGCTGAGAAATAGTTTGAAAGAAAAAATAATTTTAAAAACTATTGAAACTCTATGTATTTCTAAAGTCATTCTAAAGCTTTGGTAAAGGAATTAGCAATTATTGTAAACAGATGAAAATACGAATCAAATCATGAATCAGATTCTGAAACTTTAAAAGTATCATTGTCAATTAATTCAAATAATTTTACCGGGAAAACGAATGCAAAATCTGTAGTGAAAATGGAAAAAATACTGGAATACGAAATAAACAGATCTGAAGCCTCTATCAGATAGAACCTTAGCGATTTTAAAGTAATGAAGGCTGTTGTTGGAAAGGAAAATTTTAAAAATGCTGAGATTTTAAAGAAATTATATAAGAAAATTTGGGAATCGCGAATGACGCGGTCAATTTTGGGCTACGGTCCAGTCTATTCTTGCTAAGAGCAACAGTGAAACACCGTATAAAAGTTCGATTCCCATTCTAGGGGAGAAAAGAATGTTGATCCTTCAGTGTTAAAAGAGTTCCGTTTCGATCATTTCCTAACTTTCTGAACAATTTTTATTTCAGAATTTCATCGTTATTTCTACGTAGAAAGGAGGTTTTCGGAAGTCGCATAGTTGCAGTTGAGAGAAATCAGTCCAGGGGGTTAGCGATTCGACCCATTGATCGTCCGATTCTTTCCGCTGCTCCTTCCATCCGTTCGTGATTCACTGCCTGTTTGTGATCTTATTCATAAATTTAATTGTTAACGTGTAACGTTTCCTGAAGAACTGATTCAGTTCAGAGAATGGATGTTTCCGATTTGGCTTCATAAAAGGGTACGTCATTTAACCTCGATCGGTTGAGGCTTTTAATTAGCTTCATTGCGGAATATAATTGCTCGCAAACATAAGTATTCCCCAAAAGTGTCATGATTTGTACAGCATGCGTAACACAAGAAACAAAGATTAGAAATAAGAACGGTTTTCTTCGATCTAAATGTTTTACATATGGATTCAAGTTTGGTTATTAATTTTTGTAATTATTTAAATATTTGTGAGAATTTTTTAATTAAACTTGAAAACTGTTTCGAAAAATAGCTTTCGGATAATTGCGAGAGACTGTCAGTATCAAGCGTATCCACCATTGGGAGCATCTCTCTCAATGTTCAGCTAGAATAAGCAAATAGAAACAGATTAGTCTGAATTTGGTACGCACGGATAGAAAAAAGAACAGTGCTACATATAATTCTTGTGACCACGCGGTAGCATTTTAGGAGCTGCAAAATGATTAGGATTTAGAAGATACATAGATGGTACCGCGCGGCAAAAAAACCTAGTGCCAGTCCTGTAGTAAATAATGGGTTGACCACTTTAAAGATAAAATCTAGTCTTCGGTGACAATTACCGATTTTAAAACGATTACCCATTTCGAACGATTAAAAAAGTGCTCTTGAGGAATATCAGATGCTTGTTTACTTTGTAGTTTACGTTTGGTTTGGGTATACCCTTTTTGTCAGGAAAGTAGCTAAGCCCAAATTCGCTTGATTCTCGGGTTTTGGTCATTTAATGTGACTTTATTTATGTGCAGTCAAATTAGAAAGCTTGCCGAGACCTTAATTTCAAAAGACTGGTGATATTTTAACACCACTTATATCCAAAAATCTTTAAAAAATGCACCAAAATCTCAATGCCCTAGGACTGGACCTATGCCAGGTAACACCTTAGGACTGAAATCGATACAGCAGAAAGAGCAATAACTGGGCTACACCCAGTCGCAGATTCCGAGCAACATTGTTAATCCCCATCATTCTTCAAAACACCAAACGTACTGAGATGCAGCCATGAACTTTATTTATGAAGTTTGGAATATGGATTGAAAGATCTAAGCTCAATAAAATATTATCTCTAACAAATATCCTCACGTAACACGAATACATTCCCATATTAGTAAACTCAAACCCTATATGTTTATCTACTTGCATAAAAATATAAAAACTCCAGTGCAACGATCCGCAAAGTATCAGCTCTATTTTATATATGTAATCTACTACCGTAATGAGTATACTACACAGTTTGTATTAAATAACTTAGCCTAATTTTACGTAAATATCTGCTTATGCCTAAATGAGACAACTCCAATGTATAACTACAGTGCTTCTTACGAGAAAGAACCCACATTCGATTCAAATCATTCTATAAAAACGTTTACAGTTGCTGATCATGAGCCCGCGGTTTAGTCTCAGCCAGTTACCTAATATTATCCATCATCAATGAGCCTCACGCTACTTCA
This sequence comes from Stegodyphus mimosarum, assembly GCA_000611955.2. Lineage (NCBI taxonomy): Eukaryota > Metazoa > Arthropoda > Arachnida > Araneae > Eresidae > Stegodyphus > Stegodyphus mimosarum. The sequence continues at coordinate 178,203 of KK114834.1, forward strand.
TGTGGGTGTCAGACTCTAGCTGGTTAGTGTATTGAGAAATATCTGTTCAATTCTGTAATAAGTCTCTGCTGCCCCCATGGAGGTTTAACTGACCATTTTTATTGACAATGATATTTATATGCACTACGCAAGGAAAGGAGGAAACATTGTTTGTTTTTTGGCTTAAATATCAAGGTTCTAAGCGGAATACCTCCTGAAATAAAAGTAATGATATTAGCAACTAATGTACTCATATAAGTTCATTGCAAATTAAAATTCAAATTGTTAATTATTTAATCATTTAATCATTTAATACTAATTACTTAATTGACCTAAATAATAGATTGAATATTCTAGAACATTATGAGTACAATTCCTTTGTCTAATGACCTTCCTCTGCCAGTTAAATAATGCAATGAAACTTCAAGAACCTTCTTAAAGCAAATCCTCTTTGGGCTAAAGGCATTTTTCTGGTCTGTATTGCCTCTTTTTTTTAGAAAATATCTCAATAAATTAGCAAAAGAGGACAACCAGGATTCTAAAATTAGTTTCTGTCGGAAGTTCCCCTCTGTTTGGAGAACTTAAAAGACTTCCAGAATTTCATTTCCACTTAAGGAAAACGGACGTCACTCGAGATTTGAAAAAGGGATTTTATGAAAAACATATCATCCAAAGGTGTTGAGAAGAAAGGAGTCTCTTTAATCAAACAGTACAGCTGAAAGAATTGCCAGGATTTTTTATTAGTTAAAGACTGAGAAGAGACGCCCGACAGAGGAAAGAGAGTGATACAGCAGTGCGCAAAGGTACCCCCTTGATTCGAGAAGTTAGACGTTTTCTCTTGTGTTAACCAGAGCTGAAAGGCGAGTGACCATCCAAAAATGGCCAGCTTGAAACTCTGGTAAACAGAGGCTGCAGGGAGACATCAAGTTCATCCATCGGCGTAGCTAGACTAAAGCGACCAGTTAGTAGCCCTGAATGGACCGTCTGTCTACGCCACTCCAGAAAAAGTGGATCTTGGTCTTGGATCTTAGTCTTGCTTCTGGTGTCAACTACCTAAGAATTATAACCAGTAAATCTTAATTATATCAATGGCCAATAACGGTTTTCAGTAAAATTAAAGGTGTGAAACACCACACCCGAAGGCGAGATCAATAAGTGAGTAAACTCATAATTTTTGTTTTAAGTTTGACCAATTATATAGCATTTCAAAGTTCCTGCATCAGGCATCGCGTCCGGGCCAATCAAAGCACCCTTCATCTCTGGCTGACGCAATGACATGCTATCTGTGAAACCATGACGCAGAACAATGACTTCAAGTGACTTTATAAAATGCTGAGGGAAATGATTTTCTGCAAATTCTGGAATTTATCTTCCTTTCTTGCACTAAAAGTAGCATAAACCTCGAATCTACGATGTAAGGCCATAAGGATGGCAGAGTTTGAGTTGATGTGAGAGCTGATATTAAAACTTGACAATTACGCTTTTTATTATAAAAAGTATTTCATAGTTCGGCCATTTTATATCATATGTATGTATAAAGCGTTAATATTCAGTACATGATATGTGGTGGAAATTTCATGGCCTAAGTCTTGGGTTGTGATTTTAGTAACATTTAACCAGTGAACGATTTTAATGATTGGGCTTTACATAATAATTTGTGTAAGGTTTTGGAGCAGCCTTATCAAAAATGAAATTTAATGGCCTTTATATAAGTTTAATTAGAAATACTTTACTTGTTTATGATTTAGTTTGATTAGCTTAGAAGAATGAATACAACACCACTTAAGAGCATTTTCTTTTATGAATTTACATATTAACTAATTTAAGCTTGTGCCTAGTAGCACAATAGATAGCAAAACCTTTGCTTAACAAATTCTCTTTAACCCATTACTATAATTTTCCCGTGTAAAGCACAGAGATAAAAACTGTATTAATAACATTTATTTAATTCCTAACATTTTGAAAGCTAAACTGTAAAATTTCAACATAATCTAGTATTAATCAGTTTCTTCATAGATGCAGTTTCTGAACATTTGGAGAATTGTTAAACTTTGCATGATGATATCTACTTAATGGAATAAATTCAGTAATTGTAGGAGTGTTAAGCAAAATGTATGTTAAAATTTATTATCTTAGAAACTAAATTACAAAAGGCTGTTTTTTTTTCTCATGTGGAGTGATGAAAATCGATATATTACATGTCTGCTTTATAACTATTTTGTTATTGGCAGGTGATAAGAGTTTACCAGTAAATGTCACTCTCAGGATGTATGTCTTGCAATTACGCTCATTTGATGAAGTGGAAATGGTTAGTATACTTAATTTTTTTACTTTTGTAGACTGAACACTTTTCATTGTGGAAGCTTTTATCAGTTGTTCTTAGAAGCCAAATGAAAAGACGGGTGAAATAAAAAGTGAACAATGAAGTTAAATCTCTGATTTATTTTAAGGTCCCAGAGCTACATCCTGCAACAATTTTCACAAAAGCTAAATAAGCAAAAGCATAAGAATATTGAAACAATTTTCCCATCAGCTAGTAACTATAGGCTGTAAAACTGAATAGGTTTGACCAGAAGTAAAACTTTGAAATCGTACATGTAAATGTTTGACGAGAGTAAAAAGTGAAAGGAAGAAGCCATAATTTTTTTCCTAAAGCAGTTGTTTGATTCTAGTGGATTTTACTGAAATCGATTTTTCTGTTGGAAAAGAGATATTACGAGGGTAAGTTGAAAAATAAGTTTCCCCTGTCGACTGTGGTCAGAGTTGTGTATGAAAGTCAAAAAATAGAATGAGACATTAAAGATATGACATAACTTTATTTTTCCACATAGGTACCAAGTACATTGTGACATTTGTCATATCGCTTGATAAGCTTCAAAAAGCCCTCCAGGAAAAAATCAGGGCTTTGCATATGGAAGAAGTGTTGAACGGCTTGTTTCACTTCAGTACTGCTTCCAGTATTGACACCCATGCGTTGTTCCTTGTGTGTCGAGGTCAATTGTCGGGGCACCCATCGTGCTGACAATTTTCTGTATCGAAGAATGTCGTGGATGATGTTTTGAGCTCGCTCATGTGAGATTCCAAGTTCTTCCGCTACTTCATCGATGGTGATACGCCGGTTCGCTCTAATCATGTCATCCACCTTCCTGACATTTGATTCTGTAGTGGCCGTGCGCGTCCGTCCAGCTCTCGGTATGTCCTCCACTTGCTGACGTCCATCACTGAATGTGCGACACCATCTCCGCACCATTTGCTTCGACATCACACCTGGCCCATAGACTTCCACGAGGCGGTTATGAATTTCTGTTCCTGATACTCCACGTGCCCATTCATAGCGGATAACCGCTCTCACTTCCTCCTTTGACCACGAATTCAAAACGCACCTTCTCTCCATACCTACCGGGGCTCAAATGAGAGGCTGGTCTCCGCTTTGCGCAGGCACTGCAACAGCGCCATCTGCTTGATTTGCAGCGACCTCTACCCAATGGTGTATCGGTGACTTGCGCGTTTTCCTGCTGTGTCGCCTTTCGCCCATAGCCGTTCAACGCTTCTTCCATATGCAAAGCCCTGAATTTTTCTTGGAGGACTTTTTGAAGCTTATTAAGCAATGTCACAAAGGTCTCAACGTACTCGTACGAGAATAATAAAATAAAGGTATGTCATATCTTTAATGTCTCATTGTATTTTTTTACTTTCATACACAACTCTGACCACAGTCGACAGGGGAAACTTATTTTTCAACTTACCCTCGTACTAATTGCAGTGATCAGAAAATGCTATTACTCAGAGAGGGGAATTCTGAATGACAGGTTTATTGCAAAGATTGTACCTTATCTTAATTTTGTAACACAGTCAAAACTCGTTGTAATGAACTTCAAGGGACCAGTAATTTGGTTTGAAACGTTATTTTTTTCTAGCCATTTAGACATAGGGAGATCCTCCTTTTCATCATCACTTTTTTTAACATTTTTTTGCTAGACCAGCATACTGAAAACAATTGAGGATGAATGATTCCCTATCAAGGCACGAAGACTTTTCTAGTCTTATCATTCCATCAAGATATAAACTGTTTTAATAAACGTGATAGTCGTACTTCTCCAAAATGCTTAAAACAAGGTATTTTCTTTAACTGTACTTCAAGTTTCTGATCACGCCTTGGTCCACAGGTTAAATGATGGCATTCGTAGACAAGTAAACTATCTTAACTCATTCTAAGTTTCCGAATCTGTGTGTACAGTTCAATTGTCAGTCAAGAGTTTCACTCTTTGTTCGAAAGTTCTTCATCGCACTCTGATAACTCTTCTTCAGACAGTTTTGAAGTTAATTCTGTGTTACATTAGCTGTAAAAGAAACAAGAAGAATTTTACATTTTTTAAACATCCTGCCTCTTGAGAAATTCTAATCACCAAAAGCCTGCGACTTTCAGTGCCATTCATATTGGTACACTCAAGAACTATGATTCGCATTTTTGACAGTTTCTGCCAGTGCATCTTCGACTTTGAAATTTTACCTTTTGATCTGACATTATTTTGGAGAACAGCCCAGCTTCATTGTTATTAAGCATGTCGTTTTCTTGATACTGGCCAGAGATATCATCCCAAATACTTTTTTCCCATTTCTCGACATCTGATTTCGAAACATCACATCCTTCAAAAATCGCTAATTTATCACGAAATGGTACGTAAGTAAGGTGTAAATAAACTGTGATTTGATCTCTATATTTATATTTTAAACTCTTCATTCTTAAAACGAGATCCCCGAGAATATTGAAACGCAATTAGGATGAAAAATTCTTTTTGGCAATAAAGTGTACTTGTTAGCATTGTTATATCTACTTGCAGAAATTTTTGTAATTCTGAGGTGTAGTGCGACCTTTTATATCGTTTTGCATATATAATTTCAGATTAAAAATTCTTCATATGAATGGCTTTAAAATTAATTTTTTTAGCGTCTGTATCCTCATCTGTCGAAGCAAACGTATTAATGAAATATTTTACAAATAACACAAATTTCTTAAAATTTAAAACTAAACCCTGCCATGAGTTTTTCAAAGCGCTTTTCCGAATTTCCAAACCTTTGAAATGGCTTCTTATCAAACGCGTCTAACTATTTTATTTTTAATAATGTACATAAATAGATCTAAACGTTTCCAGCCTAAAATAATTCTGAAAAAAATGCAGAAAATTTTAATAGTTCATTTTCAATATTATCTCCTTGGACCTCGATACATTTTTGACATCGTTTAATGAACGCCTCTGAGAAATTTATATGAAGGTTTCTCATCAAAATGGTCCAAAACTACTCTTTGTCCTAGCTTCGTCAATAAATTCCTTTCCATGAAAGTCAGTGTGAAGAAGAGATAATAATCTCTTGGAATTAATCTCAGCCCTAAGGAGGGTAGCCACTGACACGTTGTGCTGTTTATGAATTACTGTAAAAGGGCGAGGTACTTGTCTTGCCAGACATGGCTCATATGAAGGCGCTCACGTAGCATGCACAAAATAGTTCTTTTAGATAAATTCAATCTTGCTGCTATCTTCTAGAAAACAGAATATTTTCGTTCCTAGATAACAGCAATATTTTCTGACGTCAGTCCCTCCAAATTCTGAGCTTTAGGAGAATTATATTCTATACATTCTTTGTCCATGCTATATTGTTTTATCCATTCTTTCGCTGAAAAATTGGAAGGAGAAGAAATACCTATACACATGAGTTTAGAGTTGTATTTCTTTGGAATTAAGGACTTCTTTATTCAAAAAGGTAATCTCAAAACAATACTCAGTTTAAAACACTTCCGAGCAAACTAATGATTAAATTAACTTCCTGCACAGTAAATTAATAAAACATTTATTAAGAGAACGGAAAAGTTATTCACATTACAGCGATCAACATTTCAATTACTGAAGCACACAGCTTACGCTTACGTTGGCAGGCTGCCGAAAACATATATCACAGCACATAAAACTCTAATAAGCGAATAAAAGCAAATAAAGAAAATTAATCACATTAATCATTGCATCTCGGGATATTCGGATGCATAAAATAGCAAACAGTTTCTTTGGAAATCTTGCAAAAGCCTTTTAATCTAAAGTGCCTCCTTTGCCGCTTCGAAAAGTGCTGCAAATACCGCTTCCGTCGATGGCAAAAATCACACACGGTTGTTTTCTGCAATTCCATGTAAATACAATGCCTTGATATGCACAGAAATATCCAAAGTTAGATTTCCTGTCGCTACGGTCGTTTTCCCACCTGCATCCACATAGCATAAAAGAAAGTTATTTCCCGTCTCGTTTATACACTCACTTCCAAAAGTTAAACACGAAGATGTAAAATGCAAAAAATATCAACAAATACTACTTTGATTGACACAAAATTCGGCAGGAAAGTGGCATACATATTTATGCATAGCACATAATCAATAATTATATACAGAAGTGAAAACAAATTTTTGTAAGTTATCAAATAATGACATACTGGAGACTTAAACAGAATTATGTATAAAGTGAAAATAAACAGCATAAAATGAAAAAAACGGCATTAATAGGGTATGTGATCCCCCCTCATCTGTATACAAAGTTTACACCTTGTGGCCATGCTTTCAGTTAGGTGGTCAACCACCGCAGAATTAAGCAATCGCCATTCTACTTGTAAAGCTGTTTCCAGCTCAATAAGAGTGGCTGGAGGTGGGAAACGTGAAGATAAAGCACGGCCGAGACTATGCCAAAGATTTTCAATGGGATTAAAATCGGGCGAATATGCTGGCCACGCCATACGCGCAATTCCTTCACTCTCCAGGTAGTCATCGAGGATGTCAGCTCTATGGAGACGTGCGTTATCGTCCATTAAAACAAAAGTAGGGCCAACTGCTGCAGCGTACAATTTCACAATGGGTTCTAGGACTTCATCTTGATACCGGACAGGTGTCAAAGAACCCCGTTTAAAGACGCGCAGGTTGGTGCGGTATCCTAATGAAATCCCTGCCCACACCATAATGCTTCCGCCTCGGAATGCGTGATGCTCGGTGATGTTTTGGGACTGATTGCGTGTTCGTTGTTCACGCCATATCCTTATACGCTTGTCATCTGGCTCCAGAGCAAATCTTGACTCATCAGTAAATATGACATTGCCCCAGTCAGACACATTCCAATTGACGTGTTCCCGGCACCACTGTAATCGTGCCCCTCTTGATTGGACGGATAGAGGAACACAAACTCGAGGTACCCGGGCGTACAGTCCACTCATATGTAATCTTCGGCGTACAGTAGCTGCAGATATCGCCTTACCAATGAACGCTGTAACCATAGATGTCACACGTGTGGAGGTCGCTCTGCGATTCCGCTTGGCTACAATAGCAATATATCGATCTTCCGCGGGGGTTGTAGTCCTTGTGCGACCGACTACGGGCCTTCGGACAACTGTCTGTGTGATTTGGAATAGTTTCCATAAACGTGAAATTACAGAACGATGAACGCCGAAGAAAAGAGCAACATCTGTGATCGACTGCCCTGCTTCAATGCGCCCCACAGCACGCCAGCGCTCAGAATCTTCTATTCGTCTTCTGGAAGTCATAGAAATACGTATGTCTTGAAAACAAATTGTACGAAAGTTTTAAACACCTTCTATCAGTACTTACAATTAACTTCTGCAACCCTTCATAAAGCTGGCTTCTTATAAGACCCCCTTTTTTGCATATTTCTTGGCATGAAAGCGCAATTGGCTGTTACCTAACATATTTGCATACTTCTATCTACCTCTACAACGAATTGCACCTTCTTGAATTCTAATTGGCTTCCGGAAATTAACATTTTCCTCTCCGTGCTTAACTTTTAAAAGTGAGTGTATTTCTTAGATGCATTTTAAGATCTTTACTTAATTTCCAATATCTGAAGGGTCTTTTGACTTCCGTCCAGTCAACTTCGGAAGGTTTTGACGCTTTTCTGGCTAAGATTTAAACAGCAGCTCCTATTGTCTGGGCTGAAATTGGCTAGGTACAGTAATGGTCCTATTGCACGTTTGTATTCCTCTACCTTAATGTTAGCTTTCGAAACTTTCTCTTGCTTATAATATCATGGACCAATAGGAAGCTTAGATTTTTACAATCATCCATGTGATACTTTTTGAATACCCAAATAGCAATGAAAATTTTATAAATTTTTCATTGTGAAATGTTCATTTTTTTAAACGTTTAAGTAAATCTTCTGTTCTGGCTGCAACGACCATATCATCCACATGTACAATAGTACAATAATAGTATACATATCTGTCTTTATTTTATCTTATATGCAAACACGGGTCATTTTAGCTCCGTTGAATCTTCTACATAAGAAAATTTCATTAAGTTTTATTCCATTCAATTGGCCCTAGCTTGATGGCTTACAAATTTTATCGCCTTTTTCAAATCCTGGAGATTGCTTCATGTAACTATCATGCAATAAAGCTCCATATAAATTTACTGACTGGACACCATAATGCCTCACTGACATTTTTCTTTTTTCTTGCTATGATAAGGAGCATTCTCAAAGTAGCTGGTAGTCTCAAAGTAGTCTTTAACAAACCTCTTTGTTTATTTCACCAACTGATCCGTTGAATTTCTTTCGTTAGTTCGGGAACTATTTGTGGTTTCTTTATATAAATATTAGACTCGACATTAATTGCATAAAAAGATATACCTATAATGCAAGGTATGAAGACATAAAAACTCGCAAGTCATTTCTGGTCACCGCCATGAAGTAAGATACGCACCCAGAAAACTTTCATGAAACTATGCTGTTGACTCGCGGAATATGTGGCAGATAGCCTTGCCTGAATGGTATTCATGGTATTCATTTTGTGCGGATTAGGTAAGTCTGCGCGAAATTTACGAACAGCACATCCTGTTTTTGTAAAGAGTTTTCACGGTTGCGACGCGTTACTGCTTTGTGAATCACTTCTTGGCATTTAAACTTAAAAGCAAGAGGTGTTCAATTAATTAGAGTGATAGTAGGTAATAAAACTCATAAGCACAGTGTTGATAATGTTATGAAAAAATCTGCGCAATTCAAAGCCTGCCGCCCGCCAGCGCCCAAGCAGTAAAGTCGCTGAATACTGGCAATTCGGTCAGGATTTCGAATCCCAGCAAGCGGGCTGATTGCATGGGCGTTTTCGTATTTTCTCTGTGTGTAACATGGCTACCAGCCAGTTTCCCTTAAAACTTCTTCATGTAGAATCCTTCGCTTTGGCGGATACCATTGTGTGCATCTCCGTAATAAAAAGAAACATTCAAATCTTGGGCTTTTTGCGAGATACCGTATACCTTCAAAAGACTTACGACTGCACTGCAAGCTATCCTTTCGGCATTTAGCGAATGCAGCCCGGGAAATTCTTCCAGGTAGCCGCCCAGACGGTATAGTGGTTAGGGGAGTCTGACTGCGATGCTGAAGTGCCTCGGTTCGAATCCCGGAGAAGGCACGGATGTAAAATTGTCTGTCCCTTCATATGAGGTAGCGGTGACCGCTTATTTGGTGCCTCGACAATAAAATGGTCACCACTTCTAGCCTCGGTGGTGGTCAATGCCGTTATAGGCAAGTGCCAGCCATTCAAAAAAAAATTCTTCCACTCGGCTGCTTGCGAAGCTTTCCGAAGTTAATTCATAAACTAAAACTAACATAATATTTGAATATTGAAGTATTTCAAATTTATAACCATATATGAACAGCAACTGTTAAAATTTGTAACCGAATCGAGTTACTGGATTAGTAAAGCTAAGTGTATAATATAATGTTTTAAAAAGGAAGCACACACTCGTTAGCTTTCTAATAGTTTTAGTGGAAATATGATAACCCTACTACGTAGTAGTAACTTCTTTTTAAATAACTCTTTTTTTTTCAGGATTTCAAAATGGACATAATAATTAGGGAACAATGGAAGGATGATCGGTTAATTTTTCCTGAAGAAATAGCAGGAAATCGGTCCAAAATTGTGCTTGATCCATTATGGAGAAATGATATATGGACACCAGATATATGGTTTAAAAATGCTTTAGACATAACACTGCAGAAATGGGTTACGCGCAGTGTACTATATTGGATAGAAAGAGATAAAACTCTGCATTTCGCTGGAAGGTAAAAATAATTCATTTGCTTTTTCAAATTAGATATTAGTTTAATACATATTTGATAAATTTTCAACAACTTCAAGAATTTAACACATTTTATAGAGATATATTGATTTTATAGTTATTACACGTTATTCGCCTTTGAAGGGATATAGAGATTAATGTTATAAATAAATAAAAAACTAATTTGCTATATAGTTCTCAAAAAAGATATTTTTATAATAGCGATGCACTAGATGTTCGAAATGATTACTACAGGCTTTATTCATATAAATATTAATATTAGATGTGTACTACAGGTTACAGATTTTTTTAAATAAAGTAGAAAATTTTAAGAAAACATTTTCAGTCTTTTGGGTTAGAGGATTGCGTAAAAAGAAAAAAATAATTTTATAAGATTTTGAGCAAAAATCAATGAAATGCTCCTAAAACGCTAAACACAAAGTGCTGCCTAATTTTATATCCAAATTTCACCGAGTTATGGGCAATTAAGACATCTCATTCATGTAGCCACAAAAATATTTCATCAGTTTAATCAACATATAGGGTTGCTATTGATAACTAGAATTAAGAATTAAAGTCCTGCGGATCTTAATAGGTAAGACAGAGAATTACATAGCTCTACATCTTAAATAGTCAGAAAGTATTAAAGAAGATTTACAGTAACTTTTTTATTTAATCCGAACTGAACATAAAGGCACGACTTATGCTACAGAGAAACCACCACTTGTGGCTTTTCAAATTAAGCAATAACAGATAATTCATTTAAACGTAGGTAACGTAATCTAAAGCTACACATTTAGTATAATAAGAACTAAGCTGGTTAAGTTATTTTACCGGCACAAGATAAAGCAATGGTTAGAGAAATGGCAAAGCCGAAATATCACTTTTAAAAAGAGCTTGAGAAAAAAAAGTACTAACAACAGACGGAAGTGACAGAAGATCTCCTCTCTCTCTAAGATACTGATACTGATTATATGCTTATATGGCCCCAGAAGGGGCTATATGCTAGATAAGAAAATTAAGCCATAGGAGGCACATGACTTTGATGAGCTAACAGGGGAAACTAAAACAACGGTCAAGAAAGTGTGGTAAAAGTGGCTATTGTCTTTTTAAGTGCATGTGTGCCAATATAATGGAAAACGACGAGAGACAAAAAGCACTCCGCGCAAGAAAACAAGTAAGTTTTGGCAGTCAAAGCTGGGTTACGAAGTTGTTATCTCTACGCATGTGAGTAGCAAATCGTCTGATCAAACTTATCTTCTGGAATTATTTGGTAACTAAAAATTTCTGAAAAATTTCAACAGCACAGCTAATTCTAGTTTTAAAGAAGTGCTTATTAAGTTTACTAATGTTATAGTGTTCTAGCTAAATTAAAGTTGCTTAAATGCTGGAACCTACTAGACCTGTAGAGCGACTATTTGCTGAGTTCTACTGTGTCAGTAACAACATCAGAAAAAGAGTTAAAATAGCCTTTTAACTCAAATACATCCACAGACGTTCCCACTTGGGCATACAAATAGCCAAAACTTATGGCTCTTAAAAGTAGAAAACGTAAAATATACTAATTCTAAGTTGAATAATCAGACGAAGTTGCACAGAGGTTATTTAACATGTAGTTGGCTCTTTGATTAATATCAGAGGCGTAGATTAACAGGCAATTAGTACGCACAGCCATAAAATAACAACCTTTAACTGGTAGCAACAACGTAGCCAAAAGGCAGAACACGTTCTCTTTGAAGCAACTCAGACCTCCTACAACTTAATAGTAGTTCTAGTACCTCAACTTAAATAGTAAGTTTCTTGTTTGCATAAAGCGTGAAAATGAAAACTTATTCTGGCAAGAAAGCTCGGGTAGGAAAATGAGGTTGCAAAGGAAAGGCTGTTTCTAAAATAAAATTAACTGTTAAGAAAATAAAATTCATCCCCACAATGTGGTCCAATATAGGGTCGATTTTCAAGTCTTCATGGATCTGTTTATTTGTAATAAGATAATGTGCACTGACAATTCTTCTCCGGATCTTATTCTGTACTACCCAAATTTTGTGGAAGTCTGCCTTTGAGGCTGACGCCCAGGCTGCAGATGCGTAGCATAGAATTGACCTTATAATTCGTAGGTATATCCTTCTCATTTTGTTGAGAGACATTCCACAGTAATTACCAAGGGGTACAGTACTCTTCCTAAGATTCAAAACTCTCAGCTTAAATGCAGTCAAAACCAGTTTGCATTGTGAAGAGGAATTCGGAAAGAAGAATTTATAACAAAGATAAAAAAAATAACAACTAGATGTTTAATATAAGATACATTACAACCATAAGGCAAAATTTCTTGTTTCAGTTTTGGTTCCTTTGGTTCCACGGTTAGCATGTTGGAAGCACTAATAAGTACTTTGCCCAAGCGTTCGCAGTTGATTAATTAGCGATAAATATATCTTATTTATCGTAATAATTGCGATAATTGTAATATTTTTAACAAAACTAATATCTGTAAATTTTAAGTACTTGTCTAAGATCAGTATTTAAGGTAACAAAACCTGTACGTATCTCTTGGGAGTTCTTTATAAAATATGTGTAAATTTTGGAAAGAAACCCATATTAGTGTGCACGATTAACGAATAGAAATTGCATTAAACTGAATGAAAAATCTGTTTACTCTTTTCATTAGAGTGACACTTGAACTAAGCTGTGATATGCGCATGGAAAAATATCCTCATGACAGCCAGTTTTGTGGTATTTCCATCATATCTTGTAAGTAAACATTTCGTAACTTGTCAAGTTCTGGCATTTTCTTCATTTACATCTTTTGTCTTTAAAATATAGGAAAGTGTTATAGTTTAGTTTCGAACATAGAAGAGAGCTTAGTAGTGTTAAAATACAAGTAAAATCATTTAAGCTCTACTTTGAACAGTAAAAGAGCAATCCCTTGAATATATTTAATAGTATATATAACAGTATGGCACATGTGTCTTTCATTTCCATTTAGTATTATGGTATATTTAGTCTTACTCCGTTTAGAATTATGACAAATTTAGACATTTCCATTCCAGAAATCATTTTCTTCGGTGTTACATTAAATATAATTATGAAAATGTTAATTATTACCAATTCCTTGATAAATTTGCAATTTTTTCTCTTAAGTGATGGATCCGTCTACTGATCTTCAGCTGAACTGGAATGAATCACAACCAGTTCGAATAAGCAGTATTTTGACGCTTCCACAGTTTGAGGTTGGTAACATATCACGTGGCCGTTGTGACACAGATATGTACGAAGGTAATTTATTTCGAATTTGTGTAAGTGCAAAACTTTGTTCTAAATAACTTCGATGTAAAAATTTGTAATAATTAAATTTCCTGTAAAATTGTATTGTCCGTACAATTTTTACACTCGTTAGTATCTAATGACGTAGGTCGTCGAGACAGAAGCTATTCAATTTAAGGATGGTGAAAGGATAGCTTACTCAGAAGTTTCTATTGAACTTAAAATAAAGATTTATTTTAAATAATCCAAAGGAAAAGATCCAAAATCAGCTTGAAAGGATTTGGGGCAATAAAAACAGCCAATTTTAATTACTGCTACTAAGATTACCTACTACATCTCGTTTTCTGTTCTGTGCTAAACTAAGTGCATCCTTATTTACATTTGCGTAGTTCTCCAAACCGCCATTCTGTCTTGGTAAAGTTTTGTGGATCTAAAGGTGAGCTATACATGCTTTACATAATACATTAAAAAAATAGTACTATAATATAAAAATACGATGTGTGAGATTATATCCACAACACTTGCCTTTAATCGCATATTCAAAACAAAATTAAGACAACTTTATAATTGTTAATGTTCATTAACTTTATTCTTGTTTAGAGATTTAGTTAACAAGTCAGAAATTACTACATTAGAGCAAATAAAATCACTTTTGATATTATGAGCTTTCACCCTCTGATGAGCAAATTTAAGTTAATACATATGTGTTTCAACCTACCTGAATTATTCTCATTAAATATGCACTTCATACACGATTTATTATCTTCAAACAGTTGTGATCATATAAACATCAATGACTTCACCAATTACGGATTTGAGCCCCAGTAGATCTGGAACGCCTTTTCCTAAAGCAAGCTCGACTTCCACTGAAGATAAAGCTATATAGTTTTGCTTATAAATTTATCTTCAGAACAGCCTTTAGCAGGACCCATACTTTAAGATAAAACTATTCAGTTTTGCTTATAAATTAATTTTGAGAATAGCCTTAAGCAGGACCCATATTTTAAGATAAATTTATATAATAATGAATCTGTGACAGTTTTCGAGGATTCTTATGGTAAGGTAACCATTTTCAGCTATTTTAAAAAGCTTTTTCTATAACTACCAAAAATCAGTTTTTGTTGTTTTTATTTATCACGCTTCTAGGATGCGGTCCTAATAAATCAATTCCTATTATTTTGTTTGACAGCTTTGCCTTTATACTATTACTGAAATACCGATATAGCTATAATTAATGAATAATTTGAAATCTATCTCAGTCATTGGCGTACTTAGAGTGTGTAGACTGCCCCGGGTGGCGCTATTTGGAGTTGGCATCTTTCATGTGAAATATACATTGATAGGCATTAAAGTTGCTACAACATGAAAGTGGCATGTAACAAGCGTCAGATTTACATGAAAATTAGTACCTACAGGATATGAAAATAATTAGCATTTCAGCGCATGCTCACAAAGCAGGTATGAGTAACGCCATCTGCACTGCATGTAAATGGGAAGACTGCACAACGATTTTCTCATTTAGAAACGGCATTTGTATCCTTGTTTCATCCTGCTTTGCCTGATCTAAGAAGAAACTCCTACCAGCACGTGTCGGAATTCCAACGCAGCAGTGCATTGGCCTATCGGGACTGCGGTTTATCGTTCCACGACATTACTGCTCATGTTGGTCGAGAGCAGAATATGGAATCGAGGGGTCCAGGACCATATTCAGCTCCTTGCAGGATCTCAATGGCCCCGTGCCACTAACGCCAGAGAGGACAGACATATAGTCTTCTCGGCCGTCGTACACGTCATATAGTCAGAATTTGACTGGCGTTCAGGACGACAAGCATCCACACGGACAGTGAGACGACGTCTGCAGTACCACGGACTGTCAGCACTACTACCATTCTTGCGGTTTCCTTTGATACTGCAGCAGAGAATGTAGAGATATTAGGTTCTTGTGAAGCAGGAGTTGTGAAAAAAGTGTAATGCCCTCGAACCTGGACCTCCCAAATACACGCAGAGTGGGCTGCCGTTACACCACGAATGCATGCAGAAAGGAGGGAGAAAATACCTTATATACTCCCCCTTTTAAAGGGCTCCTGGGGATTAGGGAACCCAATCGCCAAATCTTGGCTGTGAAGAATCGCCATTCACCACCTTTTTAGTTCGGGCGCCACTGTAGAGACATTAGGTTATTTGAAACAGCCGAGATAAAAAATGAGCAGTGCCTTCGCCGGGAATCGTATATTATTGCAATTCCACTGTACTGTCATTAGAACTTTTTTGAAGCAGGAGTTGTGAAAAAATAACAGTTCTCTCGCTGAGATTAGAACCTGAACCTCTCGAATACGCTCCGAGCGCGCTACCGTTACACCACGAAAGCATGCAGAAATGAGGGGGAAATACCTTATAAGAGAGGCGCACCTACAGTGGTGCACTGAACGACAACATCGAACACAGGAATGACACACAGTCGTCGTCTTTTCAGACGAACCGCGGTTCTGTTTGCAGCAGCATCGTAGGCGTATCCAAACACCGAGGAGAACAATAGTTGGCAGCTTAATAACCGTCATTTTCCTACGGACCGAGTATCTGGCGTGCTGGTACGGAATGCCATGGTTCATTTCTTGTTCGCACGGCCGGCAATATGTGCAACAGCAGTTACATATCTGTCTTGTCTGAAATCGTAAGACCTGTGGCTGCATCCTATATTCGAAGCCTGTTTAACACAGTCTTTCAATAAGATACTGCATGACTGTCTTTTCTCTATGCTGTTCTGACCTTCCTCGTCATAGAGGATGCTCGGTGTTTGTCTGACCAGCACATTCTCCAGATTTCTGGTCCAACAAAAACATCTGGTCATGAGTTGCCGATACATTAGCCCGTCGTCACATGACACCCACTACGACTGATGAACTCTGGATTAGAGTTGAAGCCATAAGATTGTTGAGCGAAAGTCTTCAAGGAAGGTCTTTAGTTGTTACCCGTGAGAAAAGTCTAATAGAAGCTATTTTCGCCTTCTCAGGCAATTAAAAGTAGAAGGTTAGAGTTCTTTTTCCTTAAATAAAAGAAAGGATATATGAGTATACATGTTTAATTTCCTTTAGTTTTGAAGGAAAACAGAGAAATATTTTTCTTTCGGAAATTATATTTCTTCTCAAGAGAAGGTTAGGCAATTTATTTTGCGGATTGGCGGCAGTTAAATTTTAGTTTCAAAGCAAACGAACTGCTGAGTTTGGAACGGTTTCGCTTCCTGAAATAATTGTTATTTGGAGGCTTGTAAAGAAAGAAGGGGTTAGAGTTTGCTCCTGCAAAAATAAAGTCTAAAATGTAACGAAGGATAAAGAAGAACTTGAGTGAGGTTCTCTGCTTCTTGTGAGGAATCGCATGCCGAATGGCCTCTTTAGTAGCTTGGCAGCGTCTGCTTTGTCATCCCTCTCAAAGAAAAGCGGGTCCAGAAAAAATGGTTGTATCGGACTCTTGATCATTCTGATTAGCCTTTTTTAGCAGCCGAAATTTTTACATTTCGATCATTTTTGAGAGCAAGGCAACACTGCATGCTTTTTGGGAGAGCAAGGCAACACCGGATGCTGAGATGTGGTTTAAATCATCTTAAATACAACAGCTTTTCTATTTATTATTCTTTAGATGTCAAAATGGCAATAAATTTTACTCGCCGCTTTTCTACTAACCGTTTTAGAGATCAAGCCACTTGTCGAAACTGTCGACGGTCCTGGACGGCTACTAGGCAGGTGTATTCTGAACTTTTCTAATTTCGTAAGAGGTGATCATGAACTGTGCTTCTAAAATGTGTCCGCCTAACGGAGATCTGCCTGGAAAACCCGTACTTCATTTGTGAATGAATTTTATCAATTACTGTTTGATTTCAGATTGACTTTTTTTTCTTGTTTTGCTGTTGTTGTTGTTTATGGTTTTTCGTTTAAGGATGTAATCTTGATTTTCAGTCAATAGATTTTCCCTTGTTAAGGGCAGTTTATTTCTGGGAATGCTTAAAGATAAAACTAAATTAATTTTGTCACTAGTAACTTAAATTAATAACTGATTGCAATCATAAGCGTCATATGGGTAGAAAATTTGTAGAGTTCCTCACTCTTATTCTACTACAGTAAATGTCGAGGAACCTAGTCAACTGTTAAGCAAATAATCGCTTAGTTCAAAAACCAGAAATCGTAAACTCAAAAAGGGTTCATTACCCTTTATTTCACTCAAAATAAAATGAACAGACGGCCCCTTTCTTCGGGTTTACAACAAAGCCTCTGCTCGACTGGAAATCAAAATAAGAAATAAAAACTAACTATCGCTAAGAGACTTAGCCGAGGCTAACCGAAATCTAACGTAGTTGGGCCTTAAACATAGACTAGCCGGAGACTATCTAAAAGGTACGTAATATACGGCCGAGCGCAACAGCTTCTAACGAGACTTAGCCCGAAGGCAAACACGCGCTACTCAAGGTTCCTAGCTCTCTCTTTCGAAGTAAGTTGAACCTTGCTTTAAAACTACTTCTAACTCATTTGCATTCAGAGCGATTCTATAAACTCATTCTGGTAGGGAGTTGTAAATTGAAACGAGAAAAGATAGGAAAGCACAACTGAATTAAAATAACTGTTATAAAATTAAAATATATCTTTCAAACTAATCTTTGATTTTATCGATTGCAAAAATGTAAATATTGAAAGATGATTGTAACTGAACTATAATTTTATTGGTAGTAATTTAATACTTGATTAACATTTTGTAAGTGTAGTCTGCACAGTTATCTAAAAATGTTTAATTCAGATTAGGCATAATAAATGCGTTGTTTAGAGGTAAATTTTATAAGTGAAGTTTTGTGACCTGTTTAGTTGACTCGTGGTTAATTCCTTTCGGAATTCATGGGACTTCTAAATTATGAACCTGTTCAAATTATTTTGATTAACAATGGGTTACTGTGTCTAGCGTGTAAAGATGGTGCCAATAAACTTATTAAGTTCTTGTCTCATTAATAATTTAGCATTAGAGAAGTGGTGACTGATTTATTATGTGTTAATTATTGTCTGGTAAATATATGTATATATGAATTATTGAATTCAATGAATAATGTTTAATCTTTATGTCAGAGAATACTAGATTACGATAAAAAAATATAGCGATTTTGATGCCTTGATGCGATGTAAATTATTGTGAAAATGATGTTTTAACCAAATTTGCTGAATCTATTTTTGATTAGGAGTGAAGTGGAAAAGGAATTTGTTGTGTATTATAATACTAAGACATTAGAGAGACAAGCATTTTAAAATACATTCAAATTTTATCATTCAATTTCCCTAATATAATTCTCTACGAAGCAAGTCTTACCATTAGGCAGATAACCCTTAAGGGTTTTGCCATGTTAACATAATCTAAATTTATTATTTAAACATTTTGATATCAATCACCAACTCTCAAAGGTAGAATTACTTGACATCAAGCAACAACTATTATTTACCAGCTTATAAAATAACCACTTCTTTGAATAGAACACCTATACATTTATTAAGGTCACTAACACATCAATTATTTGCTTTTAGAAACATACAGTTGTGTTAACGTAAATTTTGTACGGATTGGTTACTTCATCATCAACACGTACATTCCTACAGTCCTCATAGTTTTCATGTCGATGCTCATATTCTGGATTCCTCCTGAATCAGCTCCAGCTCGAGTATCTCTTGGGGTGACCTCTTTGTTAACAATTATCACCAAGCAATATCAATCCACAATGCCTACCGTGTCTTACATAGTGGCTTTGAATATCTGGCTATCTTCGTGCGTTGCATTTGTCTTCTGTAGCCTCCTAGAGTACGCACTTGTTCTTACATTATTAAAGAAGAGACAAAATGAAGTGAAATCCATCCCTGACATTCAGACGGAAGGATATGCTCAGAAAGAAGTATGTATTTTTTAAGACTGTTTAGTTATTTACAGTTCTTATCGCATTTTAATGCATCTATTTAACCCTTAAACACAGAGGTGGGATCTGTATGACGGCGCCAATATTCTAGAATTGCAAAACTGCTTATAAGTTATATAGTTATTCTTTTCCTTTTCAGTACCTTCAAGTTGACATAAAATATAATTATTCCTATTTTTTTTTAAATTCTATTGATTAGTTTTTTTTAAATAATTTTTAAAATTAGACCGCAGTCATATAGACCTCACCTCTGCGTTTACGTTACTTTTTCTCGCATGAGGGAAGGGGTGGCTTTATTGCTACTTGAGTCATTTGAGCAGCTGGCCTGATAAGAGATAGTGCCAAATTGGAAAAAACAGATTTTTTGATGGAGTTATCATCAGATTTAGTGAAACCACATATGGAATGAAGGCTTCAAAAGCCAACTGTGAACCGATAAATAAAAATGTGCATTCAGAGAGTGCTAGGAGTTTCCATCTATTCTAACCCAGATGTAACTGAAACCCTTAAAAAATGTAAAACATGCTCTCTTTGTCCCCCTTAGACTGAAAAGAAAAACTATCTATCTATATTTCAGTTGCAACAATCCGATATGTAATGAATGTGCCAAAATAATTTGCAAAAATTGTGTTGAAAAGGCTTAAAATAATGTGCTGCAGTTTTTTAATATTCTTTCTATATCATCCTTTTTTGCATTATTTTATATAATCCAGATTCTGTAGATGAAAAACTTATTAAATACACTCACGTTTGTGAAAATTGCAACACCATGAAGGACTTACGCGAGTGAGCTGAAATTTTCAGGAAATGCAAAGTAGCGCATGATATGCAAATGATTAGAATTGCAAATCCGTAGCGCATGCGTATGCTGAGCAGCGCCCTCTGAACGGCTGATGGATCCGAATAAATAGACGGCTGTAGCGAGGCGTGTATGGTTATCGGTGGTTATCTGCTAGTGGTAAACGTTAACTCAATCTGTACTTATGCCTCGTCGACGAAAGAGAGCGAGATTTGAACAACTTACAGAGTTTGAACGAGGGAGAATCATCGGCCTTCGTGAAGCTGGATTGTCGTATCGTGCAGTAGCCTCTCGTGTGCAGCGTAACAGCAGCACAGTGATGCGCGTTTGGAAGCAGTGGACGGACGAGTGTCGGACAACTCGGAAATCCGGGAGTGGACCCCGAAATGTGACGTCAGCTCGCGATGATAGACACCTGGTCCGCATGGCGCGGACGGACCGTACAGCTTCCTCTAGACAATTGGCAGCACTGTGGTCAATAGCTACAGGTGTTTCATTGTGTGCTTCATCAATTCGTAGACGTCTGCTGCAGTGTGGACTGCGCGCACGGACTCCTTTATACAGGATCCCCCTAACGCACGACCATCGCCGCCTGCGGCTACAATGGGCCAATCAGCATAGAGACTGGCGTGCTGATTGGCAGCATGTCGTGTTTTCTGACGAATCCCGCTTTAATTTGTGGTACCATGATGGCCGCATTCGTGTCAGACGCTATGCCGGTGAACGCCACCTTCCGGAGTGCATTATCGAACGCCACAGTGGACGAACACCCGGAGTTATGGTCTGGGGCGCCATAGCATATCATAGACGATCTCAATTGCTACGAATTGTGGGCAATCTGAACAGCAACCGGTATATCCGTGAAGTTCTACAGCCCGAAGCTGTTCCCTTCCTTCAAAGCTTGCCAGGCGCTGTATTTCAACAGGACAATGCCCGCCCTCATACTGCTCGGATTGTTAAATCCTTCTTTGCAGCGCAGCAGGTACAGCTTCTTCCTTGGCCTGCGTGTTCCCCGGATATGTCGCCAATTGAACATGTGTGGGATGTCATTGGTCGGCGTCTTGCTCGTGATCCTCGTCCTGTTGCGTCTGCAGACGAACTTTGGGTACGCGTACAAACGATATGGAATGCTCTTCCTCAGTCAGACATTCAAACTTTGTTTGACTCCATGCCACGTCGTGTAGCAGCACTTATTGCGGCGCGTGGTGGCCACACAAAATACTGATTCTGATCTCTTGTTCTTGTTTGTTTGCTTTGAACATTTAATCATTTATTTGTACCACTACCACTCAACTGTGTATTAAATTGCATTCAATTATGACGATTCCTTCTTGGTGTTGCAATTTTCACAAACGTGAGTGTAGTTTAGTTTGTACGCATTTGCAGTTAAGTAGTGTTTATTTTATGTACTTGATTAAGGGTTCCGTACTTTTTCATATGTGATTTAAAAATTCATTTTTAATGCATTAATTTTAGAGTTTTGAAAAGAAATAATTACATCTATATAACAAGAAAAATGTATTAACTCTTATATAATAACAGGAGTACATTATATTAAAATTTCATATTTTTAAAATGTATAAAATACAGCGCAGTCTGAGAGACCCCTTCTCTGTGTTTACGTAACAGAAAATGAACGTCTGTACTTAATTAAGGGTTAATCATTTAGATTATGAAAATTTTTTCTAATCAGTGTACAGTGTAATCACAGTACTCAACAAAGTATCGCTATGAATCTCTTATTGATTGTAACAGTGACTATGTTTGAAATTACGTATCACGCTATATGTTTGCCTATGGTTGAATCATTGTCTACAATGCAGTCCCCCTGCTCTCTAAAGATCCAAGACCAATAGAGGATTTATGGAATGAGAGTACTTTGCTTCAATAAAGGGAAGCTCACTTTATCTGAATAAATCGGAGCTTACTTAATCTGAATAAATAAGAGCTTCTGGTCTTAACACAAAGGATATATTTTTTAGTTCTTAAAATTTAATTCTTTGCAACTGCGACATGCGTGGTCTTACAAATCACCCTAAACAGCCAGAAATTTCGAGATGTTCATACAAGACTCTGAAAGCAGTAAATACAATGCTCCTGGTGTGAAAAGTGATTAATGTAAGTAGTTAATGTACAATCAACTGCAAATTAACTACATAGATTAAGAAGCAGGTATAATGGGCAATTTTTACGATTAATTAATAATTTAACTTTTCTTAAAAAGTGGCCAAATTTTCATAGAAAATACTTTTACTTAATTAAAATAAGCTTTCTTCGGGATTGTTGTATAAGGATATCTCGTCATAATAGTGCTAGTCAACAACTCTGTGCTGGGCCCCTTTGTAAATATTTCAAGTCTAGGTGAGCTCTGATTGACATGCACGAGTGCATCGAAACCCTTGTAATGAGACATATTTTTGAGGAAGGCCCATTTCTGATATCCATGAAGCGATTAATTCTTTATTTATGAGTCAAAAGTACAATAAGCCCTTTCGTTTTCAGTTCCGACTTAAAAATCAGAATGATCGTCTGAGGTGTAAATCAGATTTCCTCTGCAACTTATTGCCCAATCTTTGAGTTCGTTACTCTAAATATCGACTGTACAAAATCAAAAAGATATAAGGTATTTTCTTCCTTCTTTTTGCACGCCTTTGTGGTGTAACTTGTAAGCATACTCAACGCGTATTAGAGAGATCCAGAGTTCGAGTCCCGGCGAGAACGCTGCACGTTTTTCACGTCTCCTGCTTAAAAAAAAACCTAATGACTCTAGAAAGAAATAACCGTTTAAAGCTTATTTCATAAACAAACGATATTTTAACATAAGATCTTGAGAAACTTTACTAGCATTACCACTAGCTGAACAGCGTAGTTTGACCTGGGCATAGTTTACGCTCACACGGACTAGCTCTTTGGATTTCTTTCATTTTCTCACATGTAACGTGAACACAAATCAATATTCCTTATAAAATCTTTCGCGCATGTATCCATTTTGAGCCATGTAGCGCCCGCTTGCTGTGTTGTAATCAATCCGCTAGTTAAAATAGCAGCTTGACTAGCATTACTGAAAACTTTAGTTAGGCTACCATGAAAATTTCCGGCCTATTCTACCTTTGGCAGTTTTAAATCGGATGCCTGAACAGTGCCGGCTTACAATATAGGTATTGTTTTCAGGGGGTCGGCTAACCACCGTTTACAAAGAATTTCTTTAAAACATTGACTACTTTATGAGCAAGGGTAGTGCTGAAGTACTAGTACCCTTATTTAGTAACTTAAATATTAAAGAAGAAATACATTAGTTTTAATTTGAAAGGAATTCCGTGTTTATATCTGGTTTTGTTATCAAATTTTCGTTCTTAATATTGAGGATTAATTAAACTTTCGCTACATTACAAATTCTTGCCGCGCGGCTACAAACGAAATTTTCTAACTGAAAGACAAGATTATAACAAAATGTACAATTTTGAAAGAAATAAAATTTCTGAATTACTTGAACATCGTCTTGCCAGGTGCAGTTTATAAAATCCATTCTAAAAATGGGTAAGTTAAATGTTAAAAACTTTAATAGTTGTCAATATGAGAGTATTGCTACTTAATTCACTAATATTTAGAAATTATATTTGAAATTAAGTTATTGTTCCAAATTAAGGTCTGTTAACAGATTTTTAATTTACAAAGTCATAAACTGGGCCGCAATTTATGCAAAAAGTTCATAAAAAGTTTTAAAAAAAATAATACAGATGATAGTATCCATCAAGATAAGCAATATTTATCAAAGAACCTAGAGCTCCACTCCACTCAGTATTTCAGGAAAACTGAATTAGAAACATGCTCAATAAGCTCAGATTATCGTTTCTAACATCATTTCAGTCATTATCCATCAAAGTTAGCTAATCTTCAGAATACCACCCTCAAACATTTGTCATATGCATATTCTCAACAGAAAGAAACAATATTGAGAGTTGCAGTTGCTTGGTTTGTCAAGGTTCTATAGAAAGCCAGTTGAAGCAAATGTTCTTTAAAAGTATCACAGTATCAGTACTTCAGATTAGTACCACGATACTAACATCCGAAAAGACTTGGCGAAGGCCATGTCAAATTACACGTACAAGGAATTAACTGGCTGATATGCAACTACTGTACAGTCAAACAAACGCGAAACATAACACGACCATTCCCCTTTGTTAGACAGTAGCGATTTCCGATGAGTCGTATTCCACCCCACTGGGCATAGAATACTGGGTGGAATCGGCTCGTTCACTGTCTCAAAGAAAGGGGATGTAAGAGAAGTACGCGGACGCTGGGAAAGGAAGAGTATATCTTGCAGATATTTCCTGCAGTTCCTCCGGATATACGCGAGCGCTGGCATCTGACAATGATATTTATTGCATTACGTGGGGAATGTTGCACATAAAGAAAGAATGCTCTTCTTCCATGTGCACAGTATGCCTAAACACAGATTACTAACCCTCCAGGTTAAAGTCTGAGAGGTGAATGTTTCAGATCACAATTACCAATCCATAGTTTTCTGCCTTGGTGTTACTCACTGATGAAGCTTCATTTATCTGGGAAGGCATTTTAAACACTCGCAACGAACACGTCTGAGCTGAAATCAAATCTTGTTTTACTAGTCTTGGTAAATACCAGCAGCGTTTTGCGGTGAACATCTTAAACAAGTACTCTTGGTATTGCCCGGTGAGTTTTACTTGCTGCTAAAATGTTTAACTGGCAAAATATACCGTGTCTTCCCGCAATTAGTACTGCCTGATTTGTTTCAGGTTGTTTCAGTCGTCACATAGAGGGACATGTAGCTTGTAATGTATGCTGGGGACATGACCCACAGTATATATTACTACCTCCGCCCGACACTTCTTGAATGTCATTTATTCAGGCGGTGGATTGGACGTGATAGACCTAAGGCTTGGCCTCCATGCTCACAGGAGATACTTCTTCTAGGGGCAGTAAACACTAATGAACTCTGCGAAAGATTCCGTTGTTAAAGTCGTTGCTGCAATGGACGAGATGAAAAGTGACACCACGAGTCTACAAGAAGATGCTGCAGTTTTTCATTCGCCGACAGCAATTGCACAGCAGCAGGGATTATACAGCTTAAGATTCATTAATTATCTTTTATTTCACCTCTGTTGAACGTTTAACTTCGCCTTTTCCTTACAATTTGAGTAGAATGCTGCCCTAGATTCCATTCTAAGTAATATTCTTGATGGGTAGGTTCGGCCCTCTTATTTTTTTAAATAGTTTTCGACCGTCCTGTATACTATTAATATATACATAGTGTCCATAAAATTCTTTGTGTAGTCTTTATTTTTGCAGTCGTTTATTATAGATATACTACCAATGACACAAATAATAGTGTTTTGGCATCTATAATTTCTAAAGAAAGGAAATATATAAAAAAATTACCAAATCTAACTATTCAGTTCTCCGGTAGTCAAAGTTACATTCATCAAGAGTTTATTTTCATTATAAAAACTATAACTGAAAAGTTTGACTTCCATACGACAATTGACAGAGATGTTTAATTTCAAAATTTAGGATTGCTGCAATTTTTTTGCGTTTTCCTTGAACTGCGACTTAAAAAATAAATTAGAATAATTTGGGATTGATTTTCTCACCTTGAATGTTATTGAGTGATGTTCCTCTGGAACTTATTTACGCATAATAATATTTAGTTTATAATCTTATTACGTACACACTGAATGCATTTTCAAGCAAGTAGCAAACATTTTAAATAATTTATAAGTGCTGTAATCATAATCTAATAACAGTCATACAAAAAAGGTAAAGGAAAAAAAAGATTCATTGGAGTAGAAATATTCTTCATTTTAATTTATGTAAATAATTTCTAAATTTGCGATATGCTCCTACTGAAGGCTGATATTGTTGTTTAGATGACGAAGTTTATAAGATTCTGCAAACAAAATTATCTTTCTGGAAAAACCTGTATTGGACAAAGCATTCAACAGTCTGTCCAACACTACTCCTCATCAAATCTGTTAACATAAGAAACATTTTTCCAAGCAGATATTTCATTTTTAGTCCCATAAAAATTTAAATATTTCGCTATTTTAAAATTGAAAATTAAACATTTTAGTCAATTTTTATCGTGCAAGAGCCAAATTGTTTGGGTTTTATATTTAGAAGGAATAAGAACTTAAAATAAAATAACTATAAGGACCTGCAAGCAATTTAAAAGTTAAATTTGATAATGTTTTTAAAATTGATTTTTTTTAATTAAGAAATGCTATAACATGAGTATTTTTCTACTTCAAAGCACATTGGTAATTAGAAGAATATGTCTATGGCCACGGTCACAAAAATAAAGGGCGTACATGGGTTTTTATAGGCACTGTTAAACTGCAAGTACTGTGCAGTGAATAGTTGATTTCAGGTCTTTGTTTGTCGATCTGAACGCTGTCATAATTATTTCTTGCAGATAAAATTGTCAAACGTGATTCAGACAAGATAATAAATGTTATAAAAATATTTACTGTTTCCTGGGCAAGTACTTGAATTCTTAATAACGTAATAATAAATATGTTCGCAACATTCAGAAATTTTATTTTAATAGTGTTTATGTTTTTGTTTCCTTGTTTATTTTGCATGTTTTCCTGTAGATCACAAATATTAGCAGTGAAGGAAAATCTGGGAAAAGTGCCTGGATTCATAGACATTGCCGTAAGATTCAGAGATCCCCTCATTTGATCGATACGGTATCTAAATTCGTGTTTCCTATTGCATTTATTGTATTTTGTATAGCATATGCAAATCTATATGTCACGTAGGCTTATGTTACGAATGTAATACATGTGTATGTATTGTATTTACACTCATGTCCATAAATTAAGGATAATGCAAAACCAGGCAAAGGAAGAGTTAGAAGCAAAAAAAATTTGACTTATTTGTAAAGCTTATTTATTAAACAAAAGGTAAAGAGCAAACAAAGATGCTATATGTTTGATATTATAAAAAAATTAGCGATTTTTTCACCCTGGAGCAAATTACAAAAAAAACCTATTTACAAAAAACCAATATTACATGGTTGGTATGATTGTTAATACATTGTATGCCTCCCAGACGATGAATACAGTCCGTACAACGCCTAGGCATGCTGAATGTTAAATCATCGATCTGATCTTGGGGGATATTACACCTCTCAAAAAGCAATGCTCTCCGAATTTCCGGTAGGCATGTAGGAGGAGGTTGACGGGCTGCAACTCGTCGGCCAAGCATGTCCCACCCGTGCTCTACTGGATTCAAGTCCGGTGAGAATGCTGGCCAGTCCATACGGGTGATATCCTCCGACTGAAGGCATTCGCTTACGATGTTTGCACGGTGAGGACGGGCGTTGTCATCCATAAATACAAATTGTGCGCCCATTGCGCCCGAAACAAACGTAGATGTTGTCCCAGAATGACGTCCCGATAGATTTGGCTTGTCATGGTTCCAATTTGAACATGCAGGTCAGTTCTGGAACCCAGAATAATTCCACCCCAAACGAGCACTCCTGCACCACCGTAACGGTGTCGTTCAATGATGTTTTCTTGGTGGTAACGGGTACCTGGAGCTCTCCATATGAAAGTCCGGCGAGAATCAGACTGCAAGCTAAACCTGGACTCGTCGGAAAACATCACACAAGCCCACCGTTGCGGTGTTCACAATACATGCTCTCTACTCCAGGCTAACCGCAGGCGACAGTGAGTTGCAGTAAGTGGAACGCATCTGTCAGGTCTAAGAGCATATAGACCAATCTGCCCTAAGCGTCTGTACACGGTCTGCCTTGAAATTGTCGTACCAGTGGCTGAACAGAGCTGACGAGACAGGTCTGAGGCTGTGCTCCGCCTGTTTCTTTGGGCAGTAACTGCCAAATACCGGTCTTCATTCGGCGTTGTAACTCTGGGGCTACCTGTGCTGTAACGTCTACTCACATTACCATCATCTTGGAATCGTTGCCAAAGCCTGGAGATGACACTCTGGGAAATTCCAAGTTCGTCTGATACTTCCAGTTGGGTACGCCAACATTCCAGACGGCCGATAATTCTACCACGTAAAAAATCATCCATATGCGTCCTTTGTGCCATAACTATTCGCTTATTGCACTGAAATGCTTATAAAGCGCCTGCGAACAATTTTACTTCTTTACCTGTATTCCTTATATATTACTCTCTTACACTCTCGTCATTGTGACGTACCATCGGTGTCATCTGGTTACTTTCTGAAATTTGCATATGATTCTTGAAGATGTGTGTAGTGATTTTACAGGTGATATATTTATTTTAGAGTTCGATTTCCGCGTGACTCCGAATTATCCTTAATTTATGGACATGAGTGTATATTATGGTGCTTGTGACAATAAATTGAAAGTTTAATTGATTATGAAAGCCATAAATGTGTATGTCACATTTAGGCGAAAGATTTTCCTGTTGTTCACCAATAAAAATTATATAATGTTTTCAAAACTTTCTTCACGGGCTTAAAAAAGAGTATTTATTCCAATATTGATACTCTTTATTGTTTCAAAATTAAATTATTATGCGAGTTTATACGAGTTTTATTTATAGTTATAACTATTATTTTATTTTATACGCATTTCGTATTGCAAAGCAGTCACAAATTCCCACGCATTTTATATGAAACACGTAGAATATTTTGATTGTTATGTAATCAGGTTATTTTGTTACATGAAAGAGAGATATAACTGGGTCACGGCATCATCCGCTTTCCATACAGTTCTGTCTTTGAGTTCTTTAAAAATGACAAAATTTAATAGCATTTGTAACTAAATATTTTTATATTCTATTGAATAGCTGATAAAAATAACATTCTTCTAAAACGGAAGTTGAGACATATTTTAAAGTTTTATTTCTTTGCTGCTCCAAGAAAGCCTGCAAGATTAGAAATTAGTTCTTCGTTTGCAATGAGAAAACAGTATTAGGAAATTTCTATTCAAAGATTTGCTGAATGGTTAAGCATTTAACAACTTGAAAGGTAGCATAATATTACTACTAATAAATTTATTTGAAATTTCTCTTCCGCTTTTGTTGAAAGCATATGTTTTTCGTTTAAATAAGAATATAAATTTAAACTTAGTAAATTAGAACATATTTTTTTTAAAATACTTAAAACAGGTAAGCTAAATGACATAGACATGCATAAAATGCTTCTGTTACGTAGTCACGGTAAATACTGCAGACAAATCGAAAATACTTCAGAAAGATCAGAAGATCAGAAAATATTATCCTTTTGTAACTAAAAACTGAGAACTGCCGCAGAAGAAGAGAAATAAGTTGGAAAAATATATAATCGAGACCATTAGCCAAATTAGAAAGCTGGCAATGAATACAGGGAATGCCTACTTAAGCAATAAAAAAATAACTACCGCAAAGCCGTGTTCTCTGAAAGTTAGAGAATTTTCTCAAACAGACACATAAAACTAAATAATTGAGCCAATGATTAGAAATTTATGAAATCTTGTTTCCTAAGGAGATAAAATGAAGTTTGTACTAATCGAGCGGTTTGCCTTGTTATTAACAAAGGACAAGCAAATCAATGTCCGGGCTGAATCTGGATTCGTCTGTAAAAAGCCGGATGCTCTATTGTAATCTGGTCCAAGGCGCATGTTGTCTGCATCATGCTTAACGCGCTCTCTTGCTTTCTGCAGTGAGCTAGAAGCAAACAGCAAGGTAGGTCTTCTGACGTACAGCCTTATCTCATGAAGTCTTCAGATAAGTGTAGACCTCGAAACTCGGATTACAGTGATGATAAACAGCTCACGCGAGAGCTGTGAAGCTGTTGCAGTCCTGTTAGCCTAGCTGGAAGTGCCAAGTAACTATCCTCATTCGTCGTTGCGGATCTTGGTTGACCTTATCCAGATCTTCTAGAAATGGATCCAGTGTCTAAAACTGTTTCCACAAATTGCATACGACACTGGGAGTTACACTGACCTCTGTAGACACCTGCGTTTGTAATTGGTCTGCCTCCAATTCACCGACAATTCTCCATCTCATTCCGTCCCGCATTCGTTCGTGACTACTCATTTTACCTGATACCTTAAAAATTTACCCAATTCTTAACAGAAACACGGCGAATGTCGTTAAGGAGTACGAGTACATGAATCGTCGAACACCCCTCATACGTTTACAACCCTTCCACTATCACAGCTCCACAGACACGCAAGTGTGCGCTTACGTATTCGATTGTGAATATTTGCATAGTTCTTCCGCGGCATAATTAGTACCTTTGGTTCAATACTTTTCGTAAAAACAGACATAATTTCCATATTCTCTTATTGTTACACACGGGTGTATTATACAAAACTGCTTCGGATTGAAGAGGACTGACGTAGCTACGTTTGATTCAAGAGCAAAGTATATATATGAGTGTGTTTTCCTATAATTTTATTACACTCTTTTCCTTTTAACCCTTTCCCTTTCTGTCCCTGCAGTTTTTCTACACACTATATACAATACTCCTTTAATTCTTGATTATTGTCGCTTCTCTTAACCTACCTCCCCCAGACAATGTTTGAGTTGCCAGTGTACCAGTGCTTTGCACTGGCCCTGTAAATCGTTATCTTTTACATTTTGCTCATATCCATTATTTTCATTTCTAAATAGCATTTAAATTTTGTACCTCATTTACAATTTCCTTGAATCATGTTCAATCATGGAATGTAACAGATAATTTATATTCATTTCTTGTGAAACTTATGGGTAAAGGTAAACCTTTAATTATTATTACCACATATATCTAGGAATTTTATTATTCAATTTATTGTTTTTTTAATGCAAAGAAATTTGTTATGTTAAAGAATTTGATTCCTTACAATGACTGTATGTGTGAGCAATACTGAGTACATGTAATTGAATGTTTAAATAAAAAATTTATAAATGTCTTAATAAAAGAGCATTTAGTTTGTTTTCCTTGTGTCACGTTTCTCTTAGTTATAATACTTTCACTGAAAAGAACACATATTTTCTGAAATGCTGTAAAATTAACTGAAAGTGATACTGTGTTATTCCGTTTATTCTTAAAACTTTTATCATTGTACCTTTAATTAAATTGTAAATTTACTTAAATTCCTTAAATTTTTCTTTTGTATCATTTGTTAAATTTTGGATTTTCAGTATTTTTATAAGTTCATCATCTCATATTATTATTATAATTTCATATATATATAAAGATATTTCATAAATATACATATATGGAGAGAGACGAAGAAAATAGAGCATAAACCTGCTAAAAGTGGCAAGCTGCCTTTAGTAGATTTACATCTTATTTTATTCTTTTCTGTATTACTCAGATTAATTTCTGAGCGACATAAATCGTATTTAATTAAACATCGAAATTTTTTATTTCTATCTAGCTATCCAGCCATTCATCTATCTAGATATCTATCCATATAATTAATTATTGCTTTGCTTGTTGTGCATTATAAATTTAATAAAAGCTTTAATGGTTTTTGAATAGTTCCTTTTAGATTTTTTAATTCACTTTCATTTCACTATAAACATTTTAGTTTAAGAAAGTTGTCTTTTCCCTTCCTGCTGTAGAGATTAAAATCATGGATAGATATTTTAATTTGAATATATTTGTAATTTTGATTTAAGATTAATTACGTATTTTTGTACATTAGTCAGTTCAGAAACATGCATTTTCTTTTTCTTCTGTCATTGCATCAGCCCCCTAATAATGATGTAGCGAGAAATATAAAATTCTTTTGCTTTAATTATTATAGTTTTCTAAACTTTTCATCTAAAGTTGTCTTTTTCCGTTCTGCGGTAGAGATTAGAATCATGATTTACGATAGTATTTTTAACAGTTAATTAACAGTTTTTACGATAGTATTTTAGCGTCTACAAAACATATTTTGTGCCAATTCATTATGTCAATGGTAAATATGATTTCGAATTTACCATGTTTCTGTTTTAATTTAATAAATATAGCTATTGAATAAATTTATGTTGTTTTCAACGCATATTTGGGTTTTGATTTCGAAATCAGTTTTTCCTTTATTTAAAGTATTCTCTAATTTTATTCTTTTATTTTACATTTTAATTGGCAATTCCAATGTATTTATTTACCAATTCCAATTAATAATTACCACAATAGTGCACATTTGCTTTCCAAATTTCCCTTCACGTTTCCTAAGAGATAATTTTCATTTATGTTCTCTATTACTTTATTAAATTATATATATACATATATTTATATATTAAGATAGATATATATGTATATCATTTAAATTATACTTCAAAATAACATTATAAAAATGTAGTAGGTCATGTAACTGAATTATTATAAGTGTTACTAAACAACTAACTATAAATCGTATACGAAAGTATACTAAAATTTGTGAACTTACTTTCACAATAGTACTGCTTATCACGTCTGCATATCACCTCATATTGGAAAACTGAAATACTTCATACATTTAATTGTATTTTTAGAGCATTGAAAGAAGTCCAGTTGCACCGAATTTCGTTTCTTCTAAAGTGATTTTCAAATTCACTCCAAACTTTATTCAGTTTTAATAAATGTTCCTAGAGGAAATTCCAGAAAAATCTTGATTTAGATTAGGTTATCAGCTATACTGGGATATCCTATAAAACGAAACATTCCATTCTAATGCATATTTTATGTAGTATAGTAAAAAACAAGTTATTAAATTTATATGCGAACGTCAGGTGAAAATCACTAGCAAAATATTCTTCAGTTATTTCTTAACTCACTTCATTTTAAGAATTTTTATTTTAAGGAGAAAATATATTTTTTGGTGTTTTAAAACTCAGTTCAGCTGTGAGTGCATTTAAGATAGAAAAAAATATGATACTATCATTTTTGGTAATACGTTTACATTAATGGTTCAATAGAACTGTTCTCAGTAACTCGTCCTTCATATTTATTTAATTACTTTCATATCTTACTTATTTAAATGTTTTGAGCCATTTGCTTTGAAGTTATCGCGGAACTAAAATTTTATAATTTTCTGTGTCTATTAATTAGTTTCTTAAACACTCAACAACAAAACTCTTACTACATACTGTAGAACAAATAATCTGTAATTTACAATTCTTATGTATGAGGGCGTCTGTATTACATATAGTCTTATTAATGCAATTAAATATAAAATAGAAGTAAAAAATCAACAGTAAAATAGTTTTAGCCATACTTAATATATATGATTATAAGAATCTGAAGTAAATAGTGCGAACAATATTAATGTTATGTGCAATATTTAAATTATACTCCGCAACATTAATAGGTTTCGAAAACCTTTTTTTAATTAAAATCTGCTTAAGTATTATTTCAATTTTTATTAGTTTTATTCTTTATTCAAATTCAATACTGAATTTGCATATACATTGCTCCATTTATTCGATGACGTTCTTCTTTCTGTTATAAAAAAATCAGTTTTTACATGGACATTTAACATATCCTGTGTTTTATACAAACCTACTTTAGTTTCATAACAGATGCTGTGTTTTACACAGACCTATTTTACTTTCATTGAGTACCTCTTTTTCATTTGGATCTTTATTATGAAAAACTATTTTGCTCGAAAAGGCTATATTTTTCTTTGGATACTTGATATCGTTTTACATTATGTCTGCATTTTAATGACATACTATGTCAGGTTACTTTTTAAGAACATAAATTTTTATATGCTTTCACTTTTAATGGTAAAGAGAAAATTAATATTCATGTAATTTCTTAATGTTCTACGTATCATACAAAAGTTCATAACTCAAAACAAATGCAGCATAAAAATGAAACTGGATTCATATTTCAATAAGTCGGATATTAGCACGACCTAGTTGTTAAAATTTTAAAATGTATTTTCGTATTAGATATATATTATACATGGTCATAAGCGACTGTCTAGCATTCATAGTGAGGAAATTTAATTCTAAAACGTACATTCTGCAAGGCAGTCTGGAGTTACGAAGTCTAGATTTAAAGATAGTAAGTCGTCAGTCTTTTCCTTAAGCTATTTATATCTGAATATTAGTATTTGAAAAAATTATCATGAAATAATTTGCACAAAAAGTGATTATTTCACCTGATTAATTTTGATTTTCTTATCACAAAAGTGGGTGTTTTCTAATATAAGCTACCATAAATTACGAAGCTGTGCATCCAATACTTAATCATTTAGGAATTTATGAGCTATTTTATCCTAATAAAATTAACTTACGTATAATTTTTATTTCAAATTTTATTTCGCTAGCTTTGTAAAAAGAATCATAAAATAATATAGCAGTTCTAATATATAGTGGGGCAGTACGTTTTTTGCCAGTTTAAAGAAATCTGATAATGAGTGCAGTTCTTCGTCTGATTTATTTTAATTTAAACATTCATCGACGTAATAATTCAACAAAATTGCTTATAAATATTTTGGTTGAACAATTTATTAAACAAAACAAAAAAATCATTTTAAGTTTTCGTTATTGCAGAAATGTTCAATTTACTCTGGTTTCAAGGTGCATTTTCTTTGCTGAAAAGCTTAGGAAGATTACCTCCTTTCTTCTTCTTTTGAAATTATTTTCTCTAAACTTTTATTTCTATAACATACGCAATACATTTTCTAAAATTCTGAAACACATAATTAGTTAAAGGTTTTCTATTCCTGTAACTATAACATTTAACATGTACTATAGTTAACCTGGATGTCTTACGCATATGTTGAATTTTAGTATTTTATATATATAATTAATCAAACATTTGCAAATCTACTGGCTACTATAAAATTAGACTCGTAATTTCATATACTGTCATAGATTTTATAGAAAATCCAATCTAAAGATTTTTTTCTCGAGTTTAAAATTTTACAGAGGTATGTGTGTGTTTTCCATATATTATACGCTTTACTTTTATACTTTTAAATCTAATAATTACGGATGGGGGAGAAGTATTGTGAATGAAGAGAAAATTTCACGAATTCTTCTTAAATTGTGGGTAAGCAACTGGATTCATTAAAAAAAATTTCTTCTCCTGGTAGAGTTCAGATATATTACTTTCTTGTAAAATAAGCATGACAACTTTAAATATGCATGATGTTGAAATTATGTAATTAGTGAAAAGTGCCGTCGTATTATCCTAAACACAAGCCGACGTACACGAATATTATTGAAACTGGTGAAAATACATGACCAGAAATCAATATTATATGTGACTCTTAATGTTTAAGAACAAGTTCACAAGACCGCTCACAGATATTTGATAACTTTCTATGTAGGTAATGTTTTGTAAAAGCTTTTGAAAAGCTGATACTGATTCTGTTCTCTTATATACACACCAGAAGTTTTCTTCCCAAGTTACCACTTCCTATATCGTCATTTGAAAGCTGATGTTCCCAAAAGTAATTTGAAATGCTAATTTGTTAATTAATAATTTATGAAAATTAAAGGAAGCTCAAAAAATGTATTTTAAAATACGTCGTAAAATAAAAGTAATATTAAGAGAACTTTTGCTAAAAGTGAGCCATTATGAAAAAGAAGCTAACACAAGCAAATTGAAAATATATAAAGATACTATGTGAAGATTATGTGACTATTACTACCTTAACTAAGCTATATGAAGATTATGAGATACATACATACTGATGTCACTTGAGGATAATATGGAACTAATCATTCATTTTATGTTTCGACTCGTGAATACTTTAAATCCTTCCAATAATTTCCTCGCTGCGGTTGAAAATATATTTATTACAAGTTATTCTACTTATCATTTCCTGAATATATTGTTTTATCAGCCACTAACAATTTTTTACGTATATTTTACCCAAAAAATTACCTGCTTTCAAATGACACCAGTAGCGACAAGATTTAGCAGTGTCATTCACATTGCCCGTATTGTGAAAGATAAAAAGTTCTTTGAACTCAACCGTTGTCCTTTTCCTTTAGATGAAGCCTCAAATTTTTCAGTTGGAGAATAAAATGTGTAAAAAATAACTAAGAATAACCAAATTTTGACATAAATTACCTGCTCACTGACTGATAATCCATTCAATATCTACTGAAATTACAATGTATCTGATTTCTAATACTAAAACATTGGTAGTTTTTCAAAAGGATGAAACTCGTCTTCCATTACAGTTATATATTTCTCATTATTCGAATTCAGTTACTGCCTTTTTAGCTTGAGGGTACATGTGAAATTGAGGAATTTTTTGAGTTTTACATCTCCCTTTACATTTCCCCATGGCTTTTAACGTACGTCAAAATTATCCAATATATAGACTGAAGATTTCTAAAGAACATTTTCTAAAGGCATCTAATCTTTTTTTACATTATCTGCATGGTATTTTCAGCAATATAAGAAGAATGAAATGATTTGTAAATTATACAAAGATCTGAAAGATTCCATTTTTTACAGCAAGCTAGAAACCTGCGTTTTATAAAATGTGAGATAATTAAATATGTTCCTGATACATGAATATTCTTTTTTTTGCCTTATATTATCAAACAAATTGACACTATTATCGAACAAATCTGTAGGATAATTTTACTACAAAAAGGAAGTACAAAAGTTATTTCATTTTGAGTACAAATTACCCATTACTAGTCTTAAAAAATAATTTTTATTATTAAATTAAATTAAGTTTTATTGTAATCAAATTTTATTACTATTAAGTATACGCTTGTTAGATTCATCTTTACTCTTTATTAATACATTTAGCCTCCGAAATAATTCTTCTGAATTACTAGAGATTGTCTGAACTTAAAACCGCAATAGCTGCCGATTTGATTGCACTCTGAAAACTCTCTTTTCGCATTTAAAACTACGAAAACTCTTTCAAATGATGTATTAGGAAATAAAATTAAATATACAGCAATAAAATTGTGCCTATGCTGCAGACAGCTTGGTTTCGAGAGCTCACCTTACCTCCTTCTAACCAACAAATACCCATCACTGGAACCAAGACAGAAACTCTTCTCATCTGAGAAGATAACAGATCTCCACTCCGCCCTCCAGTGAGCTTTAGTCTGACACCACCGAAATCGTAGATAGGGCTGCTTTGAAGTTAGTGGTATGGCCTATACGGTGCGTCTGGTTGATAGCTGTTTCTCTAGTAATCGATTTGTTACAATTCGTTGTGCCACTCTGGTGCCAACAAAAGCTCGAATGTCTTCTGCAGATACAGTGGGATGCGCCACAGATAGCGGCAAATACAACAATCTATCCTTTGAGCAACGGGTCGTTTGCGGCAGGACCCTGGTTTTCTTTAGATAATACTTTTCCATGACCACAGTTTCCAACACTCATGCAGGATGGATATATCCCTGCCAAGTCTTTCCGCAATATTGCAAAAAGAAAATCCACTTTCTCGTAGCCCTGTTACTCGGCCTCGTTCAAATTCAGTCAGTTGCTGGTACTGCCTTCTTTGACTCTTTAAAGGCATTCTCCACTCAGATCTCGCTCACAGCACACATTCCGGAAGATTTGCAAGATTAATTGTGATGCTGTTATCACCATGCTTATTCATTTAGCGAGAAATCTGAAGATACGTCATCTTTCAGATGGGCAAACATGCCACCCAAATTTCATTTATCTAGCACAATTCGTTCTTGGTGTTGTAATTTCATTTTCCATCAGTGTATGATCATCATCATTTTGTAACTTGTTGTAAACTAACGTTTTATATTAATCCTTGAGTTCCGAAATGATCATTAAAAACAGATCTGAATTCTGAGAGTTCTTCATCGGATAAATCTTTGAAGGCAAAGCGAGCACGAGGTGGATCAAGTCAGCTAGCTTTCTTCCATTCCCTGATTCTTTCTGAAATACATCCTGCATTATTCTGTAGTCCTGAAATTTCATTTTCAGAGCTAATACATCACGACAGATAAAGGAATGCGAAATCACTCACCGATGAATTTGACTGCAGCCGTGGTTCTAATGTTAAAGTAAGTTGATACGATCTTATTAAAGTAATTCCTCTATTTAAGTGTAACTATGCTTTAAATTCCTAACATGATGAAAATTTAGATTAGGTTAGGTTATCTGAACATAGAAAAGCCATGATGGCTATCTGACTGAAAGCAAAGATGTCTTCGGGGAGGACTTTCTGAGAGAAACTGGCTCATATTCATGTTAAACATGGGAAAAACTACGAAAAACAACCATGCAGTTAGCCCGATCGCATGGTATCGAAATCAAACAAGGTCGGAGGAATTATTTTTTTAAAGGAGTTAACCTTGGTCTTGCAAAGAAAACCACTTCCGAACTGCACTAAAAATCCATAATTTATCTAAAAATATTTTTCAAAATCTGATGATCAAGCTGAAAAAGAAAAAAAAGAGCTTAGAAACGCCTAAAACAGCTTGAAGATAATTTTAAAGTAATTTGAAGAAGCTCGAACTGCCGATCTTGTACATAACTACCCGCGTTTAAGAGTAAAAATATCATCATAGATCCTTATTAGTAATATCTCCATCTAATGGTTAGATAAACGTTTTTAAAATAAATTACAGTGTTGTGTAGAGTTATCTGTCTGACGATAGTGAGTCAAAATAATCAATACGCTGGCTGTAAGAAAATGGAAATCTACCAGTCTCTACACAGAAAATTATTCTCAATGAACATTTTCAAGCACATGAAACATGATTATTACTTCCGAATAAGATTATGGTTTATCGAAATTTAGCTGAAGAAAAATTGATCAAATATGGGGATGCTCAGCTTGTAAGGACCTGAGTTGCTCAGCTTGTAAAGACTTGATTTTGTAGTAATCAATTTTTTTTTATTTAAAGAAATTTTCTTTTCACCTCTGATTTCAATTTCCTGCTAGCAAGGCAAATTTGAATAATGTATACGCAAATCTCAGCGAGTTCGGAAATATTTAAGTGGTAGAATTTAAAAGTTCGCAATACAAGAGTTAGGTATGAATAGAGCAGGATATGCCGAGAACGAGATATGCCACGTGTTTGTAAGTAGCTCTGTAGTTAAATATTTGTGCTAGCCACTTTCTTTAAATTACATTGATAATTTAGACTCGGCTTTGCTGTGTGCAGCGATTTAAGTAGCAGCCACTTGTGTAGTTAAAAGTTAATTCATTCTGATTGTACATACTATTTTGTGTTTAAGTTACTTAGCCACAAGTGGTGGTTAAATTGGGAGCACCGAGTGAGTGTATGTTCTTTTCAGTTAGCTAAAATAAAAAGGTTACTATAACCTTCGTCGTCAGTCATTTGTTTTTCAAGACATAGCGAGAATTCGCTACCTCTTCTTCAGTGTGGTCTACATTTTATGCTCCCAAAGAAAGTAAAACTCTACAAGCTATAACATTTTTGTTGCAGTGATGATGAGAGTAAAAGACTAATGTTCCCAAAGAAAGTAAAACTCTACAAGCTATAACATTTTTGTTGCAGTGATGAGGAGAGTAAAAGACTAATGTTCCCAAAGAAAGTAAAACTCTGCAGGATGTAACATTTTTGCTGAAGTGATGATGAGAATAAAAAACTTGTAAGGTTTTAGTGAAACTAACAAAGTTTTATTTTAATTTGCCTTTTTCTATCTGTTCTTATTTCAACTTCCCGTTAAAATAAGCGCTCGTTTCAGCTTTATGCTAATTTGAAGTGGAGCCAAGTTTCTATTTAAACGGTAGGTAGGAACCTCTCAGTGTGAGACAGCTTTTAGTCTCAGACCACTGCTACTCTGTTCAACGTTCGCCTGACTAGCTAGTATTTAAATTCTAAGCTGTAGCGCTGTTACGCTATTACTTATTGAAGTAATTCTAAGTGCGTTAGTATTAGTTAAGTCTTGCTACGCACCATTTAGCATAAAGGCCAACCTCGCGTTAATAGCTCTGTGAGCAACGACGACTTAATTTCTATTTAGTTTTAGTTTAAATAATTTGATTGTTCAGTTTATACCCAAGTGCGGCCATTATTTTATGTATCCCTCCCGAGTTCGGAAGTGGATGTATATAATTGTGGTTTAATAAAAGAGGATTTTAAATCCCTCTTTAGTGCAGTTCTACCACTTAACCACAGTTTTCTACCACAGAACATAGCTGCATTCAGCTCCCTGTTCAAGATCAGGACTTAAAGTTTGCACGAATATGTTCGCCAAGAATATGCACTGAACACTAAGTCCTGACAGACTAACATCTTCAGTTCTAGGGGAAAAAGCTATGCTTTAGAAATATTTATACTGTGTGCTGGCTACTCAGGCTTTACATCAGCCCCATCAGTGGGTGACTGCTTAAGACCGCTTAAACACTGTAACTTGAACCCACATTTGATCCCAGCACACGGACTAGCTGCAAGTTTCGTTTGCGTGTTTTTCCCTGGGTGTAACGCGCGTACGAGACGGTTTCCCCTAGAACGTCCTACATGAAAGCATCCCTTCCCTTAGGCGGGCAGCCCTTACGCGCTTTATAGTATTAATCTAACCTAACCCAATCC
This sequence comes from Stegodyphus mimosarum, assembly GCA_000611955.2. Classification (NCBI taxonomy): domain Eukaryota; kingdom Metazoa; phylum Arthropoda; class Arachnida; order Araneae; family Eresidae; genus Stegodyphus; species Stegodyphus mimosarum. The sequence continues at coordinate 218,699 of KK114834.1, forward strand.
TTGCACAAGTTAACATTTTCTAAATTCTCCTTCGTAGAAAGTATGGCTTTTTTCTTTCCAGATTCTAAATACCTCTTCTGATAACACATTTTCCAGGCGTTATGTTTCGCGTATTTCACGTTCAAATGCATAATTTCAAACAGATGTAAGGTTTATCCTAAGTTTATTAACAGTTATTTTAAGTTTTGTATTTTTCCTACCTAATTCTAATTTCAGCTTACAATTCCTGCCAGAATGTAATTTCAGAAACGCAGTAAATACAAATGAGAAAGATTACTATTTAAGTCGATATTTCACCGACTTCTAGAGAGTCTGATTCTCTGACTAGCGCGCGTTTGCCTTTGGCTAATTTCTATCTTAGTTACTACGCTCGGCCATACCTTAGGCCCTTGCTTGGCTTCGCCGATTTAATTAATACTTAGGGACCAACAATTTAGATTTCTGATAGCTTCGGCTATACCTTTCAAATAACTTAGTAAAGTTAGTTTAGTTTAATTTATTATTATTTAAGTTCAAGCCCGAGTGGAGGCTTTGTGTAAAGTTCCAAGTAGGAACTGATTGTAAATATTCTGAAAAATAAAGGGTTGTGATCCCTCCTTAAATCTTACGTGTTTTGTTCACACACTTAAGCGATTATTCGCTTGTTAGTGTTCGTGGGGTTCTAAGTTACAACTTTAGAATTAAATAAGTAAAACCCCACACAGAATTCATGAAATAAAAGTTTTATTATAACGTTCATATATAATGCGATAGAATATAGGTTGTATATATTTAGACCACAAAAATAGTTGGAATTTTCAATGCAATTTTTCGGTGAAACAAAGACATGTCTGAAAATTTTTTGAATCTACAGTAATTAAGAATTGAAAACAGTCTTTTTTTCTCTAGATGTTGATTAGAGCACCAATGTACTGAACCTTTCAATGTAGCGTTTTATTTTTCTTTAATTTAATATTAGCGAAGTAATGTATTAATACATTTAAAAATGACTGTAGGTTTAATATTATACTATGATATAACACTACTTCAAGAATGGTTAGGGTTTTAGTACAAACCTAGATGTCATCAATAATCAATAGCTTCATCAATTTACTCGTTTTTAAAATTTTCATTTTAGAAACTATTATATTCAAGATAATTACAGTACATTAGAAATATTATGTTTTAACTTTAAATGTATGCTATCACTGTATTTATTTGAAACAAATAATTAAATAATCAGTATTTGTTTATATTTTTTTTACCTTTTTCGTTGCAGTCTTTAAATTTTACGCTATTAAAATAATGCAATAGTAAAATACATTGCGGGAATACTCAGGTAAGAGAAGGGGGTCACAGTTCTGAAAGGAGAGGTTAGAAGTACTCTACAGTACAAAGTCTTATTTTTAGGATACGGGGAAAGATTAGTTGAGAACCTCTGTATTAGAGTTTAATGTCACCGAATGAGAAGAATTTGTAGACAAGAGAAATTGTGTTTCTATCACAGCTTTACGTTTCATTATACTTTGCACGCAAATATATGTCGACTGATTTTCTGTGCAATTGCATAACTCAATAACAGAATTTTTTAGCAAACTTTTCTTTAAAAGTTAACAGCATGCTTCATGGTATCTGGATTTGTTTTCTTTTTGCTTCTCTTCTTATGAAATACTTCATTTTATAACGATCAGGGCTTTACTCAGTAACATGATATTTCCCACTGCCAGACTGAATTTTTCATTAGGTTATATTTACTTAATACTAACAGATAAGACACTGAAAATAAAGAAAGACATTTTGTGCATTAAGTAGCTATTAAGAAAAACTCTAATTACCTGTTAAGCTATTAAGTAATAGCTACTAAGGAAACATCACTATTTTCATGTGTAGATTTGCTAACTTATGTAGTGACCATTATCTGCGTAGTGCTAAAACGCGGTTGTTTTAGTATTTCTAATTAATGACTAAGTTATTAGAATGGTACGAAAGTAAGAAATTGGCTGTCGATAATAATTCAATTAGTAGCATTTATTTCAATAAAAAGTACGTCATCAGTAACACAGAAAGTAAAAAAGGGTTAATATTATTTTCAGCATTGTTACAACAAACCATGACTCTCTTTAAATGCATTCAGTTATATTCAGATTGGTTGAATGGTATATGATATAATAACAGAATTAAAGAGGCAGATAAATTTACATTTCCATAAGATTTTTAGAGATGACAGATCTATTTACAACATCCTCCGAATCAAAGAATGCGCATGTGAAGCTCTTGATTTAACTCTAGGTGATGAAGGCAGTCCTGGCATTCCCGGCATATTTGGGGCAGT